>JAHWFP010082348.1:0-28377 GCA_023313725.1 Lithobius niger
CGTTGTTATTTGGTCTTCCAAGCCACACCTGCTACACACGTCAATTCCCTCTTTTTTCTACTTTTACTTGCTTCTTCTTACCCCTGGCTTCTTTCAAATCGCCAAGAAGCACCATGACCTCCACTGCCACCACCACTACACCATCATCACCAACATCTTATTTCAGAAGAACCGAATACTACAACCAATAGTAGCATGACCACACACTGCGATGGAGACCCATATGAAGTTTGGTCAGACCATGGAGCAGAGTTTCGGGGTGAAGCTGTAATGACGTTTCAATTGGCACAATGTCTTGTCGCTAGACGTGGCTCTCTCACCATCTAAGCTTCGTCCTCTTATTTCACGTTTCCCCTCCTGAAACCCACTCCCCAAGCGTCCTCAACTTCTCCTTCCCCCATTCTGCTAGAGTGGACTGTGACGGGTGGAGCACGCTTCAATAATGTCAATTTGCCACCAATCATCGAGGACCGGGGTCACTCGACACCGTGGACTCGCCCACCCGAGGAAATTTGGACAACACAATAAGGCCACGACTCGGCTCGACCTTAAATCGAATGAGGTCTGGTGAGATCTGGTCTCCCAACTGTCCCCGTTCTCAAGTCACATACAGGAAAGCAACGAAACAACACACAGTTCAAAGCTGGATTGGCTGAATGTCCGGTTGGCAACTGCTGCGTCAAATAGACCAAATCGAATTCTTTGAGTGACCATCGATTCTCAGTTTTCCACCAATTGGGCAAATGGAGATCTTGTCAACTTCCTTCATGACTCGTATGATTACAAATGGGGAACAATAATCATTTCAATTTACAAATATCATTCCGTGTTGATTTTATTCACTTACAGTGCAGTCAGGGTTCTGGGAATTGTATTTAATCAATCAAAAATTGCACAATTTAACTTTTACAAATCTAGAGCATTAAATCTAGAGATGCGATCACCAAAAAACACCCACTCTATTCAGATGTAAGTGCTAACAACGAATTCATTTTTTGTACCTCTTTATCGGTTGGAACTAACCTGCTATTTAACAAACAGATACCACCAACAAAATCCAGAGAAGCACCCCAGCGACTCACCACAAAATTCACAAATGGTGCAATTAGGATGATCACGGCTTCCAAATTTTCCTTGTTAACTCCATGTTAACATTACAAGCACCTGACGTAAGAATAAAAATACCTTACTACAGCAAAGAAAAGTGAGTTATTGTGAACACAAGCCCAGCAAGCAGGGCACAGCCGAATGGATAGTGTCCTAGCTTCCAAGATAAGTGGACATGACATTGAAGCATGTCTTTGCCCTGCGGAATTATAAAAAAAAACACCATGTTCATGGTGGTTATTAAGCAGTTAAAGCTACCAGATGATAATGTTCGCAAAAGGCTGTCTTACTGCATGCGCAAACGGAGGCAAAACGTCAATATGCCAATATTTTGTTTAGTCATAATGTCTCCAACAACGATTAGATTATCTGAAGAAAGAGCCGTTCCCACCTGTTGGAACCTTTCTTGAGCAGTGTTTGAAATTCATATTTTGAATTAATCCCAGCTTATTTCCCTGTTTTCTACCATCATGTTTACATGGTTTCAACCTTAAAACTCTCCAAATTTCATTCTACTTTAACAAAACTGGGATGCTAAAATGAAAAACGTACGAGGCCAAGCAACACCAACAGCACAGATAGTTTTTCTCATGTAAAGTCCAGAATTACAATGCGTTGCTTGTCGTTGTGTTTAAGATATCTCCCAAAGAGTCACACAGCGAATTGCATATTGACATATTCTATTAGGACTTTTACCCTCATTCCACACAAACCAGGGTGTGGTATTGAGGATGAACTATTAGGATGTGCACACGAAAAACGACATTACATGTAACTTCCAACAAGTGCCTCATTTTACAAGACATGATTTTGTTGGTAAAATAATTTTGCGAGGAAACTCACTCTCCCAGCATGATACTTAAACATGGTGACAGCTGCACCTGCTGCTGCTGCCATGACCTAATGTAAATCTGATTTTATCCTCGGTCCTTAGCAGAAGTAATTCTTTTTAACTGTTTGGAATACTACATGAACAAGTAAAAACTTAGGAAGCCATTTGAACGGCATTATAATAATGAAACCTGGAGTGCAACATAAACTGTAAAAATTCACTGGAACATACGTCGTTGGGTTTTAGTGACAAGGCATGTGATGGGTTAATATGTTTTAAACTGTTTTGAAACTGTGGGTTTGATAAAGGTGTGTGGTTGGAAACACCGAAATATAACAATTTTCCATGTATTGTGCAACAATGGCGTTTTTACTCTATATCACAACTGGCATATCCCTGTTCTTAATGCAACTTTCAACCATATGTTGCACGTATAATATCAAACAATAATGCATTTATACTAACAAACAAACTCTTACCATAATATTGGGAACCACAGTGAAAGCCAAACTAATTGGAACATTTTTAATGTATAGTAGTATAGGTTCTTTTTTAATTTACAAAAATTATTACTTGGCTGAAGTTGATTGCTTTTCTTCTGATCCAAACCCTCGTGTGCGATTGGCGTCATTTTCCAAAGTGTTTGTCATACTACTTTTTACTTGAAGTTTTAGCTGTGCGATGATGTTATAATACTGGTAGAACTGTATTTATTTATACTGAGAGTGTAATTCGCTCATGGATCATACAGGTATTCAATCATCACAAATTGCGTTCCTTATCATGTTCCAACCTGCTGGTTGCAACTGCATTACGTATAGAGAGGAGAATGAGAGAATTCCAGCAATTTCTTGTCAACTTAATTAAGCAACTTCAATTAAAATTCGCAATACAATATTGACGAGACCAGATGGCGAACCTTCGTTGTTCTTCTGTGGCAAGATGCATCACATACCACACATCGTAGGAGAGGAGATGGTACAGTCTAACCTAGGTTTCATTAATTACGGTGCCTCACGTTGGCTATCCACGTGACCCCCCCCCTCCCCCTCATACCAGGAGATGCGACAGCGTCAAAGCTCGTGACACCAACATCTGCCGATGACAGCGACACCAACCAAAAGAAGAAAGGCGGTGGCCCCATGCCATGCCGCAACCTCACCAGCCCCCCCTCCCAATACCCCAGGAAAATGAATGCAGACGCACGCAGATCCCCATCCGGAATCCTCTCTCCATTATAGAGGTCTTAGCCAAAGCCTTAGCAACCGGCTAATTCCAGCCTCAGGCGATGGAAGGTCGATCTCTTGCAGATAGTGTTGTCGTTCCTCGTAAATAAGGATGGGGAGAGGAACGGGAGAGAGGGAACAGCCACGGATTGTGTGCTATGTTGGACTCAAAGCCATTGAGCACCCAGCCTTCAGGGCACTGATTGAAGCAGAGACGGCGAAGGGGAACTAAAGCCAAAGGGAGCCAACTCTTAACACCCGTAGAATCGCCTAATTAGTCCTTAATCCTTCCTCCTCTTGTGGCACAACCAAGAACAATATTCTCGCCTCTTATCAAAGTGGAACACCAGTCAGTGCCTGTGTTGCTCCGCAGATCCTCTTTGTAACCGTCAGTAAACATTAATTAGCACTGGATTGTGGATTGTGGATTGTTCATGTTTTCACTGCAAAGTAGACACTTTGTGGTAATTCTATTTATGGATGCTTTCAAAAGGTTATGCATGGAACAAGGTATGACATATTTCTACTATCAAAATTAAAATGGGCTTATGAACACTCGTGTGATGAGTGTTATAGTACAGACTTTTGTTAATCCTTTCTAGCACGTGCGAGTATAGAACTGGAGCCGGGAGGCAAGACATACAATTTCTACTCCAGTAGGATTGCAAAGTAGACGCTTTGTGGTAATTCTATTTATAAATGCTTTCTAAAGGTTATACGTGGAACAAGGTATGACGATATTTCTACTATCAAAATTAAAATGGGCTTATGTACACTGTGTTATAGTACAGACTTTTGTTAATGCTTTCTAGCACGTGCGAGTATAGAACTGGAGCCGGGAGGCAAGACATGCAATTTCTACTCCAGTAGGATTGGAAAGTAGACGCTTTGTGGTAATTCTATTTATGGATGCTTTCTAAAGGTTATACGTGGAACAAGGTATGACGATATTTCTACTATGAAAATTAAAATGGGCCTTTGCTGTAAACTCGTTGGGATGAGTGTTGCAATACGGATTTTTGTGAATGCTTCCCAGCACACGCGAGTACAGATGTGGCGCCGGGAGGGAAGTCATGCAATTTCTACTCCAGTCGGATTGACTTCAAAAACAAATTCTTCTTGGCTTCGAGTTCATTTAAACTGTACTACTTGTGAGTGGCACGTGCATGGACTAAATTACATCACGAGTAATATTTTTCACACAGCGTAATGTTTACGCTTATCATGTACTCACAGTGACACGTTTATTGTGGAAAATTATGTTAAAAAAAATGTGAAATTCCAGTTTAATATCAGACACTGAGTAGCACTACGTACAAAAGAGAGAAAAACATATACATCGCTATGTGGAAAATAGCTAAAGTTGGAAGATCACAAAATTTAAACTGAACCAAGTTAACAGTTGGGGAACTTTAGGCTTAAAGTATACTGGATTGGATTTAAGAAAATGTTTACTTAAGGTTTGGGAAGTGGCTTAAGAGCAGAGGGGGGCCCTAATAAGAGACACAGCAAGGAAAGAGGAACGGTTGGCCCGGAAGCTAATTTTTTTTCTTAGCTAAGCATCCTCTTTTATACTGTTTTGTTACCACTGACAACAATGAAATAACAAAATATTATTGGTAATGGTTTGTTCGAGAATCTTCCAAAAGGTTCCAAAGGCAGGAACTGGCCGCATGAACCGGAAATGTTCCAAAGGCAGGAACCGGAAATGAAATTACAAGCCAGAGGTATGTATACCTATGAAGATTATACAGAGACTTAAGATATTGGCCATAGGCCTCAGCAAAATGCATGTACACACGATTACAAATAAAAACGAATGATGTGCGTGCGTGTTTGTACTTCTGCTCCTCCGGATCTAAAGCACCTACAATGATGAGAGTAGCGCCACATGAAAGATAATTAATTACGCTTCGGATAAGTATATTTTCATCATTGTACCGTGGTTTGAGTTGAGCCTAATACACAATTAAAAAAAAAAGAAGTGATATCGTATCAAAAACCAAAACTGGTAAAAAGGACCGTCAAGTTCCGAATGGTTCTGCCCTTCAAAGGAGTGATATCAACACACCAAAACATTCGCCGAGTTAATCGCACGAACTAATACTTTGGACATTAAATGAAAACTTGAACATTGCTACCGAAACTAGCAATGTTCAAGTTTTCATTTAACCTTCGTACTATGATCGGTTCGATTAACTTGGAGAATGTTTTGGTGTTTTGACATCACTCCTTTGAAATGCCGAACCATTCGGAACTTGGCGGTCCATTTTACCAGTTTTGGTTTTTGATATGATAATTTAATTACGCTTCGGAGAAGCATATTTTCATCATTGTACCCGAATCCCCCCCCCCCCCTTAAACACGTGAAAAACCGCTCGAAAAACTGTTCGTGATGATAATGCTCTATCAGGAAAACTAATAAGAAAAAAACTTGGTCACAAAAAAAAACCATAGACGGACGACAATAACACACTTTGTATAGGCAAAACGACATAGGTCTATCGATGTCAAAATTGGCTGACTTCAACTTGCTGGACGCGTGGAAAAAGCAGACCTGTTGGTTTTAAAGGATTGTCAAATATTCGGGTTTCTGAGGCAAGGTGCGTAGATTGAGCGAGCGCAGTGAGCGAGTTTCACGTATAGGAAATCTTTTCATCACGTTTCTCGCGCTTTGGTCGCTCAATCTTTCTTTCACCGTTAATCTCAATTTCCTCGAGACCTCACTTCCGGATGGAAACAAACACACAAACAAACAAACAAATTGTCCTTTTTGAACGAGGTAGATGAAATGCAGGCGCGCTGAGAAATGTGATGAACGAACTGTGAACAACAATTGCATTTAGTTTGCGTCGAAATAATCAGTATGTCCGTTTTGTGATGCTCTGGTGAGCAAATAAACTACGTGAAGCAAGGATCGACGCCAATAGAGTGAACGAAGCTAACGACATGGATAGTTAGTTAGTTACCTTATATTGCGAGGCGATGCAGTTTTGGCTTTATTTTTTAAAGGATAAAATTAAACAAAATACGTCAGCAAATTACGAGTTGGATATCACATGCCACGAGACAAGCTTGAAGCAAAGTGGGATAAGTAAATGAGCTTTGACTGATGGTGTTGGAAAAGTGTGGTTGAAAAGGTAAAAAAACAAGCGGCTACAGCGACTGCCTAGTCGCACCGGTCTTCTGTACAGTTACTCCACTTCCAATGTTGAGGCGCACACCTCTATCATGCACTACAACAGCTATCTGTTATTATACTAATCTAAGCAGTAGCCATCACAATTGCCGGTTAAAAATGTGTTAGCTTTTAGGCCTATTTTACATTTTAGGCGTAATTGTCAGCTTTTAGGCCTAATTTTAACCAGCAGTTTTAATTTCGTAAGTAGCAGCTAACGGAGATATGGATTGTACAATGTATAGTATGCCTATTCATTTTTTCAACACGGAGCGCCTTCAGGCACACAGTTCAGGCACACAGTAGTAGAGAAGTGACGAGAGAGACGCTGTTTATGCATGAAGCCAACAGCGACTCGTAGCAACTTGACATTGCCATGGTAACATGATTTTAGGCCTAATTTTCATTTTTTGGCCTAAATTTAAAAATGCAGTTTTAATTTCGTAAGTAGCAGATATAGGCCTAATGGAGAATTGGGTTCGAAGGTAAGCCTATTCATTCATGCAACAATGCGACGAGACTATTTTAAACGAAGCTAAAATCCATTTGTTTTTATTGAGGATCTTAATTTAGGATTTTAATTCGACGATCAAATATTATTATTTAATTGAGTTACATCGAAGAATTTTATTAACTAACAGGAAGTAACGGTGTTTTAATTTGCCATGTCATTTAACTAACTTCTCACATTAAATCTAACGTTGTAAACAATGGTCGTCTCTGGTACCGGTGCGAAATTGAAAAAAGCGACAGACGGACAAAGTCGTTACAATAGTCTTCTCAGCCGGTACGGCTGTACAAAAGACTAAAAACCGGATATCTTTATATTACGTGGCTATATTTCGCTTTTTATCTTTTACTTTAAGACTGCCCACCCTACTTTTCGACCACCTTATCAATCCTAGTTCATATGCATATCCCATTTTGCTTCTTTCCACACCAAGATTCTATTTCCTTCCACGTGACGATAACTTTGTAACTTGCTGCCAGCGTTAGTCCTTTTAGCCTTTGAAAAACAATGCCAAAACTGCATCACTTCGACAACATAAGGTATAGGCCAACTGTTTTTACCCCGTTTTACGCGTTGTGCTCCTGAGAGTATGATTTTTTTACTGTCCAATGACATTCGTATATGACGAATGACTTTTTTCTTTGTCTTAATTTATACCACGCGCCATTGCTGTTTGCTGTTATCACGTGACTAGGCTAGTCCAATCAGACAGCCAAACAGCCGTTATTCTCGTTCGTCATTGGCTAACTCATGATGACGTCACGGCAAACAGCCATTGCGCATGGTTTAAAAGTGCAGCAAATGCGGGGAAAGTTTTAATCTAGTCACAAAAGCTTAACGCATAAAACAGTTACGAACACCTACTCTTATAAACAGTTATAAACATACACGCTGATAGGTTGGTCCTAATACAGCTCCAAGTGTTGAACAACTTTCTGTAACAGAGTAACAGTAAAACGTAATAAAAAAGACAAGTGAGTTTATTTAGATTGTGTATACAATAATAGGCCTTTTTTCTTCCTATCATAAATACAAAAAGGTAATTGCAATCCGTGTTTACAGCGTTTTAAACAAAAAAAAAAAGAGAAAGAATTTGAGATTTACCAACTTTAGTACCACACTAGAGGCCACTGTTTAAAACACCGCTTATAGATACCGTTGTTTACACCATTGTTTAAAAAAAATGGTTATCAGTTCCACCTTATCCTAACACTTTTTGAAACCAATGTGAAAGAAAGATTATTAATAAGTAGTTCCCAATTTTTTACTTTTACTTTTATTTACTTACAAGAGCCTATACGGACCATTAGTTCCCACTTACCCTCACATTATAAACAGTGGCTCATACGACACCTGTCAAGTGTTGTTAAAGCATCGTTGTTTGATTCCGACATGCGCTTGCCTTAATAAAACAATCGCTAGCGGCTTAGAATTAACGTGCTTGAAACAATGTACGGGTACAAACTATATAGTATCCGCGGCCTATCTTGAGTTCGCCCCAGAACGAACACAGATAATCGATTGTATGTTTTTGGTAGCAGAGTGCCTTGTTGATATCCAAGATGGATACAAAAACAATGGCGGCCGTCGATTAAAGCCGCCCATTCCAGGAAGACGCAGCCGCTCATAAGACCTCTGCAGGACTCGTGATACGCCGAGCACATAATAGTTATTGTTCTTTTATTTCAACAACGAATCTTGATTCGCTGTGGTAGAAGCCATCTCGGAATCAACAATAAGGGCGCGTTTATGCATCGACTCGCCTTTGCATTCTCGCAGCTCGAATTTAATCGCGATGGTTAAGGTGTCATTGCCCTGGTAACCAACGCTAGCCGGATCAGCTAAATCCGACATCGTTTGAGTAAATGCTTGCAGTCTTATAATCCGTGACAATAAGACAAAATTCCTCTTGACGAAACAATTTTCCCACGCGGTTCTGAACCCACATTATCGACTGTTTTCGTTGAGAGTCGGCAGAATAAAACCGTCGCCATATTGGAATTTCAGGTAATTTCATGCTTCCAACTGCCAGAATGCAATAGCGAGTCGTTATGTAAGCGCGGCCAATGCCTACACCCAGTAGCGTGCACAGACCCCCGAGAGGGCAGGGGCAACTTTTAGTAAAAGGGCACTTTTTTACTACGAACTTTTTTTTTTGGCTATCAATTTAACCTTTCTTAACCTTTTTTGCCCTTTAGGGACTTTTGTTTTTACACTTTTAATGGAAATTTTTCCTAGGAATTTGTGGTGGCTGCATCTTTAACTCTTTTCAGTTTTTTGCCCTTTCAGGCCTTTTTTTTACCGTTTTACTCCGTTTTATGCCTTTTTTTTACCGTTTTATGCCTCTTTTTTACCGTTTTACGCCTTTTTTAGGCCGTTATGCTCTTACTCAGGCACCGCCGCAAAGGCCATTTTTTTTTACAAAAAGGGCAAGTTCCAAAAAGGGCAAGGGTGCTGCCTCCCTTGTTCCCCTCCTGTGCACGCCACTGCCTAAACCAGTATTGTTGCTTCATCAATCGTTTCTAAAACAACTTGTTAAGGTACACTGTTGAAATAAGAAGACAATAAGTAGTACGTATATGCAACATTAATTTAATTGCTCTTTTCGTGTTTAAGCGAGTTAAAAAAGGCACGTGTACATTGCATTATTTGCCTTTCAATGTACATCGTCCGTACCTTTTGGTGTATAGTTCAAGTCCGCCAACGGTGCAGGTGCTGACGAGAGGTTGGTCAATTAGCTGGACAGACCCCGTCGCTTGCCTAATCTGTGGTTTACGGCACGGACAGCTTTAATGCTGTTAATTTCGGGTTGAGGAAATTACATTAATTCTGGCGAAACCTCCAGAGACAGGAGGTAACTCGTGCGAAATGCCTGATGGCTTTCGCGTGGACTTGGTGAAGAAAGCCGCTTTCGACACGGAGTTCCCTCGAGAACCTCCTGCGGTTCTTTTCAATTCTGACGGCAATCAGTAATTCAATCATTTCATTTGTCTTCGTCTCCGCGAAAACAACAGGTTTGACGCCACAAAAATGGGAGGAAAAATAACGGACCACCATAAGTGGGACATTAATTAAAACGGACAGAAAATGTGAAAAAAAAATGATGCAGGTTTTAATTGATAATTAATGCAGACGACGCGCACTATACCAACACTAGGAAATTATAGACTGCAAAACAGGCCTCACGTTACATTTCCTAATTAGCTGCGGTTCGGGAATTGTTTCTTGGCAATTTTATAATTCGAGTTTTGATGCACTCTGTTTTCCTTTCACAGACGTAGCAGGCTTCGGAACGTAAAATGGCCTAATTTTAATTGGGAATTTGGGAAAATTTCATAGCAAATTTTTGTAAAAAAACCTTAGGTAGTACATAATTTTTTCCCTTTTTAATTTTACTAGGTCTTTACCGTCACATCTCCCCTTCAAGTCATCTGCTACGTTGGTCAATTTTTTTTTACTTCAGTTATCACCTGTATTTTAATACCGATGCTACATCGTTTTTACTACAAAACAAGACACAACAGAAAATATAAATATCAAACGGGTGTGATTATGCATAAAGAATACGGAACCGGGAAATCAACGATTCCATCGTAAAAACAACATGGAGGTACAAATCTGACAAGTTTTATCTGATAAAATACCGTGTGCTCGTTTTGTCCGTGTAATGGAGGCGTGATTGGCTGGTGGCTTACGTTTACTGGCTTTCAATTGGTCAATTGCCATTAGCCAAATTTTGAAGGCATCAATACTAATCTCAGCTCGAAACAATATGTCGGCCTTTCATGCCTCCAACTACGCCCCATTGCCGGTCTCCATGCGCAACACCTACCAGCTCTCACAGATGGCTGCTAACTTTAAAGGGTTGTCGTGAATAACTTAAGTGCTATCAAACGTTCCATCCGTTTTTCCACCAGCTACACCAGTTTTTTCCCTCCTATCCCTAAAAATTCAGGACATTCAGGCGAAATGTCAGGGCAACTTAATTACCATTATATCATTTCCACTCAAAAAGGAATTTAGTTATAAACTATCGTCAATGGCAACCAGTAAAAAATTATGCTTTTCATCCTTACTAAAAAGTAAAAGTCTCGTTCTAAAATTTTTTTAATTTTCTAATTTAATTTAATTTTTAAGGAAAGAGCGGACAAACGTTTATCATATTGCGTGCCTGGTATAGATACTTTGTGAACTTTCTCTGCATACTTTCAAGTTTTCTTATATCAGCACGCAAATAAGGTGACCAAGTTACCTGTAGTTATGTTCAAGGAAGGGACGAACATAGAACATTTAAAAAAAAAAAACATGAGCAAGCATCCTCGCCCTACTATCGGGTAGTGACACAACGTTGTATTATTGTATATAACTCTATGGTGGAGCCAGTAACTGGGTTAGCTGCAAGGGTCACTGGAGGGGGAAAAGAAGGGCATCTTACTGAAGACAATGCTGTTATGTGTGGATTTCTTAGGCCTATAATGGCAATATATGTCGATTTGTTGGCAGTTGCTGGCAATACCTGTGGAATCTTTTTTTTTCCAATTCCAACCTAGCAGCATAAGGGATTGGAGAACACAGCGTTTTTTAAGCCTATGAAACCCGCTCTCAAAGCACTGCCTTGACTTGAAGTGCCGTTGTTTTAACCCTCCATTTTAATCTAGTGCCGCTTGCAGCTATCTCTCTTGTAGCCGATATGAGTCACATGACGCAGCTCTATACCGAAAACACTTCCGTATCAAGTATGCACGCTGGTGCCCTCTGTCCGCAATCGCCGAACAATGTGCTGAAAAGTTTAGATCTACATAATAAGATCGTTGAACTCGAGACTAAGAACATGAAGACTCTAGTAAGCGCTTACAATAATCTTCACATTTCAACGGTGTGTGTGCATGTGCTAATTTTTAATCGTTTGCAATAATGACCACCAGATCAAAAATCTAAAACACTTATGCGGTAAAAAATTAAAATTATTTATGCCAATAGATCGCCGAATAACAATTACAAGATACCAACTTAAAAAAATTATAGAGTGTGATTTTAAAATGCGAAAATCATTCCGGTTTGTGACGACACAATTAATGCGTTCACGCTGGTTCGTCTATTAGGCGCAATGCCAACTGAGACAATCTCAGTTGACATTGGCGATGGTAACATGCACGCAGGGGAATCTGCGCCTGGCTGTTAAAAAGCACGAGGAAAGTTATAAGGAAGGGGAATGTACCTTTAACGCTTTAAAGACAAGAGCGCAGCAAATGAACGTTGGGAAAAAAAGATTCAGTGTTCATACTGTGATAAGGCATTTGTTCAATAATAAGATCATTTTGCCGGCCCCCCCAGCCAGGCCGGCTAAAAAATGGTTTCTTTTGCTGAAAAAAGTGCAATACCTGTCAATTTTAGCATTGTTGTCCCACCGATGCATCGTTCGGACAACAATGCTAAAATTGACAGGTATTGTACTTTTTCACAGCATAAAGAAAGAACAATTTGCCGGCCCCCAGCCAGGCCAGCTAAAAATGGTTTCTTTTGCTGAAAAAAGTACAATACCTGTCAATTTTAGCATTGTTGTCCGAACGATACATCGTTGGGACAACAATGCTAAAATTGACAGGTATTGTACTTTTTCACAGCATAAAGAAACATAATATAAATCCAGAAATTAAGAACAAACGACAGCAAAAAAAAAAAGGTATTTGATGAAACATGAACTTAGAACGGGGCATGCAACACCAGCCGTGCTCCTCTAGTCATCCTTAACAAGGAAACCGAGATACTTGTGTTCCTTAACGTTTGTTAAAGTTTCACTTTGTTAAAGTTTGTTAAAGTGCGAAAGTTTCATTTTTACAACTTTATGACCGCTTCTATTGTAATTATTATTTTTTTCTCCCATTAAGCCTACCCAACACAAGAAAAATCAAGATTTTTTTTCACGCCATACACTCTTTTTTTTACGCCATTCGACAAACACACGCATCAAACAAAGCATTTATACATTTTTTCCCCCTCCTTCTGAATCTTTGCATCTGTAGCCTTAAAACATTTGCATGAATAAATATTTTCCTCTCATTTTTTTTTTTTTTTTTTAAGTGAGCGCTGTAATGCTTTTTTATTATTATTCTTCCGAATTTCAACGTCGCCGGAAACAAAAATCGTATATATAAAAGAAAAGACTGCGGGAGCGCGATTTGTAAACATCACATGAATTCAAATTTATCTCTGGCTTCCGGCGTGGAACTTCGCAGGCCGTAGCAGCACCACATCAAGCTCATTGGCCGAGAGCTTCAAGATCTGGCAGTGGCGCCATAAAGTACTACGTGCTAGCTCAGTAATGGAGCATATTTTCTCCTTATCTGCCAGTTTCATCGCAAGGTCAGCTTAAATAACTGAACGCGCAGGCTGCCGAGAATTTCCCCTAAGGAATTAACTATAAAGTTAGGCAGTTGTCGCGTTACCAACCAACAGCTGCTCTTGCAAAAGTTTAAAGCTTACAGCTCTTGTTTTTAATCACGAGGCGGAATCGAAGAAACGTCCCCAGGCAACGATGGCAAGATTTCAAGGAACCTACAATATTCGGGACCTTACCGAAGACTTGATTTCGAAAGACGATACCTGTTTCTGGTAATAATTTTTCGTTAAATTGGTGATTTGGTCGGTATCATTTCAGTGCATCGTAAACAAGAACCCTAAAGTGGTGGGAAGTCTCTGGTTAATTCACCACCTTCCTAAGAATCAATACACTTTTCTCCTTAAGTTTGTTCTGAAAAATGAAACGTAGATGACGTTTGTCAAGCCAACCTATACGAAGCATCTATACCTATATATTTTTAATCTAAACTTCTGAAAACTTCTTACAAAGAGAATTACATGTATAGGGAACTTAATATGTAAAATGGGTGGAAAGAGGAACTTAAACCATAATTATTAGAATAGTAGTTTTGTTTGTTTGATTATTCGTCGCCTACGTTGGAAAAGAAATTTGTTTTAAGTAGGTCGAGTGTCGCCGCCTATTTGTTTAAGGTGGTCATCCACTTGAAACAAGTAGAAGACCGTGCTGGCTGACCACCTGAAAACAAGTAGGGCGTCACTGACATACTTGTTTTAAGTGGTCTTGCACTTGAAACAAGTAGTAGATCACGCTGGCTGACCACCGGACAACAAGTAGGACGCCACCGAGCTACTTTTTTTTTAATGGTTTTTCCACTTAGGGTCAAAAGTAGGGCCACCCTGGCTGACCACCTGGAACAAGTAGGGCGTCACCGAACTACTTATTTTTAAGTGGTCTTCCACTTTAAACAAGTAGAAGATCACGCTGGCTGACCATTTAAAACAAGTAAGGCGTCACCGACCTACTTATTTAAAGTGGTCATCCACTTGAAACAAGTAGAAGACCACGCTGGCTGACCACCGGAAAACAAGTAGGGCGCCACGGAGCTATTTGTTTTGAGTGGTTTTTCACTTGATCTCACGTCTTTGACGAGGACGGTAGAAACAAGTAGAAGACCAACCGGAAAACAAGTAGGATACCACCAGCTACTTGTTTTAAATTTTTTTTTTCACTTGAAACAAATACAAGACCATGTTGGCCAATCACCTGAAGACCAAGCCCTTAACCACTCGGCTGTAATTTGTTACGTTCACTCGTATTCGCACTGTTCACTGTTGAATGCTGGTTTGATCTCACGTCCTCTTTGGCGGGAGACCAAGTCTTACCATTCGCCTGTTTTTTTTCCCCTATAGATTCATTCGGATTTGCACTGTTCACTGGTGAATATTGTTTCGGCCTCAAATTCGCACTGTTCACTGTTCAACACTGTTTTGATCTCGCGTTCTCTTGGGTGGGAGACCAAATCCCTTACTACCCGGGTGTACTTTGCTCGATTTAGTCGGATTATTAGTGCTCGCTTGAGTTTTGGCTTGTTTTTTTGCTTCATTGTGTGGTCGTATACGTCCATTTGTGTTTCCTTTCTCTACTGCCCGGGCGCATTCGGTAGGGCCTTTTTTGTTTAAGTTAGAATAGATGTTGTCGGCCAGTAAGCTATACAGCTTTTTGAAGGCCCAAGCGGCAGATGTTAAGTGGAAGGAACCACCATCGTAAACAGTTGTTTTTTGCCGCAGGAGGGAGGAAACCGGAGTACCCGGAGGAAACCCTCGTACAACGGGCGGGAAACAACCGGAGAAAAACCCGTACACTTCCCTTCCCAGGATCGAACCCGGGTCTGTACGAAGCCAGAGATGTACAACTGGGACCAACACGCCTATCGAAGCTGACGCCCCAGTGCTCGCAGCTACCCGTGCACCCAAGTTATTTATAAGTAAGTTATAAGTAAGTTATATTTGTACGTAATCCGTTGACGTGTTTTGATCTCATAATCTCTTAGTTGGAAGACCAAGCCGCTAAACACTCAGATGCTTGAGTCATTCGGCTTGCATGGAACATTTGTGCAGCTTTTTTGGTACCGGGACATACGCTTGTGGCCTCCTGTGGACTTGGCCACCGGAACTAAAAATGACTAGCTGTCAACGCGCCAAAAAAGCCTCATCCCACCCTCTCTTCCCCCGTCCTGGAACTGAAGGGGTTATGGTTAACTTTAAGGTGTTGTAAAATTCATGCTTGCTTCCTTCCGTTCGTCTGAATATGAAAGCTTTAGCTGCATACATCTGCTTGCTTAAATTTGTCCTTTTCGCGACATAAGCGCGAAAGATGTTTTAGTTAACAAACAAAACAAATACACAAGTGAGCTGCGCCTAAATGCATTTTTCCTCTTTCCACGATGAATTTTTCAATCTCACAGAGTGTTTTCTCGTTCCTCTCTCGTAATGAAATGAATAGAATTTTTGAAACAGAGCATTTCCTGTGAAGTGCGTTTAAAATTACGTTCCCTGGCAGACGCTGAATAATTAAAACTTTTGCAGAATCCGTAAGTGTGCGGCCGCCATTAGTGGTTAGTTGCAACAGCCGAGGCGCTCCTGTAGAGCACGTTTTATTGGCTTCATCAGCTTCCTTCTAAAATATGAATAAGAGTAAAAGGATTTTTCTCATCATAATAATCACAACTGCGTTTCTGACGACTTAAACAAAAGAGGAAACAGAAAACCCGGTGTTTTTTTTGGACGTCCAATCCATTATTAATATTAATGGAATTTCAGCCCTAAGGAAAGCTGTCATTACCACACCTGATTACGGACGTTACATTCGAAATTATATTCCGTTTGTATACCTTCTGTACGCGGAAACACAAGTCGACCTACAACCGGAAGTTGATATAAGCCTATAAAGGCCTAACCAGACTGGCTGGCCACGGCGACGCAGTATGGTGTAAAAAAAGACTTCAATATTGGTCCTTAAACGCAAACACGAACCGTACGATTGCACCAATTTTGACCTTGTAGGCACGCAGTTATTCATCGCATCGCACGAAATTTTCTTCTGTCTGGAGAGGGCTTAAGGGTGGCCGCACAGCAGAATCGACAAAACGTCGTTGCAAGACGAAACGGCGCGAGACGTCGCATCTGGTGGAGAGACCCCCCAACAGACGAAGCTAGAAGGAGCTTCGCTTTGTTGTCGTGAGACGTCTAAGGACATCTCGCGACAACGTCGCTCAGCTCATTCCTATGGTTTTGGAGATGCTGAGACAGGTTTCGACAAAATGTCCTGTCGTGCGACGTTTTGTCGGTGGCCGCACACCAAAATCTACAAATTGTCGCACGACATTTAGACAAATGTACCGCGACGAAACGTTGCGAGACAAAACGTCGCATCTGGTGGAGAGACCCCCACCAGACGAAACCAGAAGGAGCTTGGTTTTGTTGTCATGAGACGGCCAAATACGACTAAATGCGTCTCGCGACACTGTGCCATCCGACGTGTGGCGCTCAACTCATTGCTATGGTTTTGGAGATGTCTGCAGCACGTTGCGACAGGCTACGACAAAAAGTTTTGTCGTGCGACTAAACGCCCAATTTGGTGGGTGGCCACCCTTAAACCAATAGTGGGTCTCGACCGATTAAGCTGACGAATTTGGCAGCCGAGTTTTGGAATTCTGGTAAAGTGTATCGGTTTTCACTTGCGAAACACAGATATACACGCAACAATACAGGTGTACGGGTCCCGGCTGTACACCTCTGACTTCTTACAGACCCGCGGGTGGGTTCCATCCGGGTGAAGGGAAGTGTAATGTATGGGTTTTTTTTTCAAGGGTTGTTTCATTGCCCGTTGCACGAGAGTTTCCTCCGGGTACTCCGGTTTCCTCCCTCATGAGGCAAAAAAAAACAACAACTGACATGATGGTGGTACCTTCCACTTAACATCTGCCGATTGGGCCTTCAAAAAGCTCCTAGGTTTCTGGCCAACGCCTTTTATTCTAGTTTATACCGGTCGCCATGGCTGTTTGCTGTGACGTGCATATCACGTGAATGGGCTAGTCCAATCAGAAGGCCAAACAGCCGTTGTTCTCGTTCGTCATTGGCTAACTCATGGTGACGTCACGGCAAACAGCCATTGCGCATGGTTTATGCAACAATAACCATTGTCGTTGAACGCACTCGTTTTTTCTTTTAAGCAACAGGAACGGCTTACTATGCACTCAATTCTTTTTAAAAATATGATTTTGACGAATTGTTTCAAGAAATGGAAAAACAAGGCAAATTAGGGATATAATTTTTATTCACGAATTCCCACCCGTTTCTGGCGTAAAGTTTAACACCAAATGTTCCAAATTTTCAGTTTTAAAACAACTCGTTTTTTCGCAACGTTTTTTTTTTTTATTAAATTCTTCTTTTGAGCCTTAAGTCAGCCGAAGCAACTTAATGCTTGTATGGCTGAACCGGCTCAATTTTGAACATTACCAGACCTTTCGAGAAGAAGAAATATCTGGTAAACGGAGGTATAGCCAACCCGGGGATTCGATCCGGGAAACCTCCGATCGTCGTAGGGGGGCCGAAAGATTGTCCAGAATTGGCCAGAACAGTTCCCATAGCCGCTGAAGGAGCATGGGGTATCCCCTCACTCTACCCTGGCCGCCATTCCCGGCGGGGACTTTGCCAAACTCCTCTTTCTAGGGGTTCGACCAGATTCGCAAACCTCTAGTAGCCAGGCTGAGCTCTCTCGCATTTTTTTTAAAAACTTAATTCCTACGTTATTACGACATAAAAATACATCAAATCAAACTTCTTCTTCTTCCTGAAAATTGTAACGCCCGCTAAGAGTAAAATACGGAAGCGGTGTGGACCGCATCTGACATTCGAATCTCTTCTTAAATAGTCATAACCACAAATTTTAAGGATGTACGATTCAAGATGGCAGGGGATGGGGGTGGGGGTGGAAGGGGTAATGTTACCACTTACGCAGCGTGGGAGGATACAATATTATGAATTTATAAACTTTCTAACTAAAGAGCTTCGTAATATAAAAAAAAAAACCATCGATACCAGCTTTAAATTACAAACAGCTTCACGTAAAAGAAAAGAAGAAAAAAAGCGCAAAAAGCAGCTTGTGTCCTGGTATGCGCTTTAGTGAATAATGAAATTTAATATTAAAACAAAAATTCAGGAGCGCAGCCACTTAATTGCGGCAGTGTGTGAAATTTAATATGCATTACACGAGATACGTGGCACGATTTTAATGAATTTTCGGCTTTTAGCTTCCCCCGCTCTAGGATTTGGGTTACATTTTTGAAATTTAACGCAACCATGGAAGCGTCTGAACCGCAGAAATTCGACGAGAAACGGAAGAAAGAAGAACCTCAAAGAAGTTAAAGCGAATGAAGCCAAACTGCGCTTCCTAAACAGAAGGAACTTTGACATGTTCAGCAAGGGACGAGTGAGCGGAGCGAGCGAGGACGTGTTTTAATTCGACGATTTGGTCTATATGTTTGTTCGTTTGTCCGTGTTGTTCCGGAGTTACGACACACGCGCGAATCGATTGAAATTTTCTAGTAATACTAGAACCAAAAGTTGCTAAAGGAAAGACTCCACAAGTGCAGTTACCATCTCGGTAATAAAAATTTTAATTTATTGTTTGCCGAAATTTATAAATATAACATAAAATAGTTAGTTTCAAATGCAACCGGAATGGGACAAGGACCTGGTGGTCGCTAACTGCCATCCGACGTTAAAATTAAAAATTAAATACTGAAAATTACAAAGTTTAAAAGTTTAAAAAGAAGACAATGGCTCAGCTGTAGAGGAAGGGTTGATGGAAGTAGGTTGGGGTCACGAATGCCTTACCACCAAGGTTAGACCTACCAGGGACATAATGGTCCCCGATGGCATCGCCAAACGTGAGGGGCAATGCCAGGTATCATTGTCAGTATTTCTTACCTTAGCTTGGCCAAAGCCACTTGTCAAACCTACGGTAAAAATAAAAAATGGAGTTCGGCACTCATAAGAATTGCGATAAGCAGCAGGGTTGTCGGCTACTTATACACTAATTTAATAAGTAGCCCACTAATTTAACTTATGACTGGGCTGAAATCGTTCAAGAAACATTTGTTGTGTTTTTTTTTTTTAGATCAAAGCCCTGTGTGCTTAACAATGCTGTTATTAATTTGTTCTTAATCTTGCTTTTTTTGATTTTAAAAACCCTGTTTTCCACCTTAATTACTGTTTTTTTTTAATTCGTATTTTTAAAGAATTGTCGTTTGTTTTTTGTACGACCTTTACCCACACGCGCAGGGATCTGCTCCTGTGGGAGGGGGGTTGAGGCTTAATGGCGCGTCGACAGCTAGGTCATTAGCCGCCAACCTCAGTCACAGTGCAGTGGTCCTCGTTGCCACTCCACCACACAACCACTGCTCTTATGGTGTGTGTCTTATGCCAATGCTTTCATTGTAAGCTGTACTGAAAACAAACTCGGCTCCAAGTCTCCGGCATAAATAACGTCGGTCTAGATGGTTCCCGCTAAATTATGCACCCCAGGGCATTACGTTTCCAAAACATTTTTTATCCCAGGGCATCCAAGGACAGCGCTGTCGAAACTAACAAACAGCTTTGCACAGCGTGGTCGAATTTACGTTGGTTTAGTAGGTTCCCATGAAATTACGCATTCCAGAGAAATACGTGTTTAGGATATTTTCTAAACTGGGGTGTTAAGTATCTAGGACATTTTCTACCCCAGGGCATGCCGAGGCAGCACTGTCTCAATTAATTCCTTTTACCTTTTTTTTTTCTTTTTTTGCACTTAATTTATTGAAGACGTAATTTCAGATTTCTGTACCTATAGACCACATAAAAGGGATTTGTATCGTTAACACTAAAGTGCAACGTAATTTTAAATGAAAAATTAATTTTGTTTTGTTTTTTTTTTCCTGAGGAGAAAATTATCAGGAGGGCGAGATGTCCGGGTAAAAAATGTCCGGCCGAAAGGGGAGAATATACCCTCTGTTGTCTTTGAGGGGAATGTACGAGAATCGTTCGGGTGATGGAATTTAATAACGTCGGTTTTTTTTAATACAGAGATGTATTCTTTTAATGGTGATTTTATTACGCAGTTTTAAAATGTCGACTAGCCAGCCCTGTTTTTTTTTAACTTTCTCTATCTCCGAGGTTTAATATTTTTAAAAGCACGTTACTTCACGTTGTCATGTTGTGCGTTCGTGTAACACTGAAATCGTGCGATTTGCTAAACTTGACTGCTGATTTTTAGGTTAATTTTTTTGTTTTATTTCCAATAAAGCGTGTGCAAGAACATAATCAACGAGGGGGTTCACGCAGCACGAACCTTGACTTGTTACTGAAAATCGGGGTGTTGCATGATATCCAATGGAGCTAAATCCGAAAATTCTTGGGTGAAGAGAGAGGATATATCCCCCCTGAGCAGCTGGATGCTGATTTATAATGTGTTATGAATTTCCTACCAGGTGTTTTTGGCTTGAGTGTTGTAAAAATTGTAAAACTTTTAAACAGCATCGTGGAAGTTCAAACCTAAAACACAGGATTCCCCACTTTAAGCTATCATACCAATGACGATGGAACTTGCGTTTTTTGCGATTGAGTATTTATTTTAGGAACGTGGGGGCTCGCCTGGATTCGGGGGGGGGGGGGGGAGACTGTCGAAGGCACTTGGGTTTTGGTTGGATTCCGACTTAAAAGTTTGAGACAGAATTTCGAATTGCTTACCCAAAAATGGGTTCCACATTTAACACTTCTAACCTAAAATGGAGGCTGGAACCGAATTAAATATTCCAAAAACACTACCATGCCTCCGGCAGTAGCCGTGAGGCAAAGTTACAAAGCTTACATGTGGTTCAGTATTGTTTACAAATAATTTTAGCATTCTCTACAATTGCCACAAGGTTCTTCAAGAATAATGTCAGAAAACGGGGAGGGTCCCGTCTCAGTGCACATTCACGACGGCCACAGATGAATTGACCAATGGGCGAAGCGATGGGGGTCCTGCTGTGCAGGAAGCTGTTTCAAGTTGAACGTGCCGAAATACATCAAATCAATCCTGGAACTCGTAGCAGCTCTTCGGTCCGTTGAATTTGAAAAGTCATTTCCGACAATTTCAGAATAACTGTGTATTTAGCTAGCTAGCTCGTCTGCGTGACAAAATTATGGACTTCATCATTGTTTACCTTCCAAATCACAATAAAACAATTCTGCAATTGCCAAATCGCGTGACAGAAGGGAGCAACTCCTTTCACTAATTACAGGTAAAGTTAATGAGGCTGCAGTTAATGAGTGCTAACATTGCAACTAACGCATTAAATTTTGATTTTATTGTTATTTTTTCAAGTGTGGGTTTTATGATCAGTACAAAAAAATAGGGCTAAGCAAATTAGATTTAACTCGCTGGAAGGCATACGCATCTCTTTTCCTTAAATAATATTTAAACTTAATTCATGAGGAGCATATTTACTAAATATGCTCCTCATGAATTAAGTTTAAATCGTGAATTAACAGAGAGAGAGAGCTAAAGGGAGCTTTATTGCACAATAATTAATGAACAGTTGTAATTAATTCAACTGAATAAGACCAAGGTATGAAAAAGTCCAGGTCAACATACGCAATTTTTTTTTTTAATTAATTTCTTTGAGCCGAAAGTCAGCCGAAGCAACTTAATGCTTGTATGGCTGAACCGGCTCAATTTTGAACATTACCAGACTTTTAGAGAAGAAGTAATATCTGGTAAAGGGAGGTGTCAACCCGGGGATTCGATCCGGGAAACCACCGATCATCGTAGGGGCCGAAAGATTGTCCAGAATTGGCCAGAATAGTTCCCATAGCCGCTGAAGGAGCATGGTAGCTTCTCACGCTACCCTGGCCGGCAGTCCTGGCGGATACTTTGCCAACATCCCCTTTCCAATACAGAAAATTAAAGAGAAAAATAAAGAAACGCAGAGCCAAAAAACCGCAACAACACGTAAAAAAAAAAAGCAAGTTAAAATGAACGCTGAAAACTAATTTTAAAGTAAATTTAATTGTTTGTTAGTGGAAAAGGAAGTAGGAGAGAAGAAGAAAAAACTTGCATTAAATTAAAAGTTATGTTCCAGTAGAACAACTCACAGATAATCTCGTTGAATCTATACGGAGTTGAACGCCAATTAATAAGGTCTTAGTGGGAAAAGAGGGTTAACTTTGTATTGGCGAAATCAGCAATCATTAACTGGGGATCAGTTTAAAAGGACATACTTTCTCACTGTATTCGAGCATCCTGCACGAAACAGCTTTTCTAACATTTACATATGTTTGAGTGAATGTAGCAAAACAGTTACACGCGTACGAAGTAATGTTGCAAAAATGAGCCATACAGGTAAACCAACCAACCGGGAGGAAATGTACATTTAATAAAATCAATTATTGTTCTCAGCAGGGAGCTTGGATTATACGTAGCCTTGATAGGGTGAGCCCACTTACTATTACGCTTTACCACGAGAAACCGTGCGAGATTTTGAGAGCTGATTCAAACGCGTCTGACGTATCTGCTCCCATTTCGCGCCATTTTACTGATTCTTGCATCTCATTGGCTTTTGATTTTGCTGATGAATCGACACAAAATTGGACTAACAAACGAACGAGGGCACTCATCATCGAACGTGAGCCGGACCGCTCCAATTGTTTAAATTGTTTTAAAGTGCATTAACCTACCAGTACATTCGACAATGCGACTGAAAATCGCAACCTTTGTTATCAGACGGAGAGCGATCATCGTAAAAGCACGCCATTGTTTTGGTTTGGAAGTAATGACGTCACCAACTCTCGACGTGGGTAATCGGGTAAGAATTTGTCATTTTATTTTAATAATGTATATTTTAATGTTGATGAGATATTTCTTAATTATTCATTAATTTCGTTAAAAACGACTCGCTAGTTGAAACAAACCTTTTTTGTTGGTTTCGAAAAACCAAGCGTCGTCTGCTTCGAGGATTTCTTTGGGAGCAAAAACGTCATCAACTGAATCTCGCTCGTGTATACTTTACCACGAGAAATAGCTGTGCTGTAGCTTAGACGCGTTCAACTGAGTGAACCGACCCGGTGGATAGTAGAAGGTCCCTGGTTCTCAGCAGGAGACCAGAAAAATTTAAATTTCGCAGTAAATACTTTGCTGACTTTTCATGCGTTAGAACTATTGATTTGCTGTAAAATCCCGAAACATAAATATCACTATTAAAAAAAAAATGCCACAGGTTTGCCATTAGGTTAGGAGCAGGGTAGATAAGTAGGTAGTGATGATGTACTGAAAATATGGAATAAAATAATACCTGCTTCCATCAACGGCACCACAAAACAGTACTTGTCAGGCGCTCGTAGGAGGCGAAACTTGAAATTAAAAATGGCGGCATCGTTACCATGGAAACCACGGCATTAGCGCAATACCTTCAGAAATTTACGAAGTACTCGTGCGTGGGCAACATTCGAACTTGAAGAACTTATTCTGTATTCGATTCAAACCGTATTCAGTTCGTTACAAGAAACACGAACCACGGAAAACGCTTAAGCCTAAGCGGCCGCTAAGCACGCTTCTCGAAACACAAAACCATACTTACCGCCACTCGTAATCACAATCCGCTTTAAAATTGAATGTTGAATTTTAAACCAACATCACCAATAAAACTTGATCAGACAGTTCTGATCTATCCTTAAAATTATTTTAATGTTCTAATATGACATATAATAGGATTTAAGCTATTAATTTTGTATTCTTATTGCGATCAATTTGATTTAGTGACGCTAAATAGTTTCGATCCCCATGATGCTTTGCGCTTCCTGTTACTTGACGACAGCGCCCTCTCGCGGTAAATTGTTGAAAGCAGGTACTAGTTTCGTCTAAATGTTTAACGTTGCCACACAAAAGAGTGGCACTACCTATATATTCTACCCTGTGGGTGAGGAGAATAATTGAGAGAGAACAATTGTTGCGTTGGTAACATGGAGAGGAATGTAAAAGACAGAAAGACAGAAAGAATGTAAGGGACATACTTGTCGGGCAAAGACTAGACAGTTTCTTGATAAAAAGAAAAAAAACAGTTAAATCTGCCACGTAGACGTTATAAACAGTAATAAATAAAATACAATACGGACGTTGTGCGAGGTGAAATAGTGTTAGTTGGGGAATATTTTCCCCACACAACACCATCTTCTTTGCGTGTCACATCTGGTACGGGTTTGGCTTCATTATTCCAGATCTCATGACGGAAGCGAAGTACCAGACTGAAGTGTTTTGGTGTTGCGTTGGCGACCGAACGGAAGCGGTGATAAAATTCCGTAGCCTCTTCAGTTGCTAATTCAGCGTCATTTCCGGTCGATAGTACTGCTTTAATACTTCAGTCCCAGCATGACCGGAAATTACAACCAGCCCTGTTCATCCTTCATTGAATCAACTTTACTCCTCCAGTCCCTCCTACCCGACCCCCCCCCCCCCCCCCCCATCACCTCTGGATGCCGAAGTGAATAGAACAATAAGTGGCGATGAACCGGCTGACTCGGCACGTGCCACCAATGTTAACACCAGTGCCACGACATTGCAGCGGCATCAGCGAGTACTACGGTCTCTCGTACGAACACCGTCCTGGGATTGGACCCTATCTTTCGTGCGGGAGAGAAAGGCACACGGGTTAGCGAACGCCCAAAGCCGGGCACGGTGTGACCCTTCCACCTTGGCCCCTCCGCTGTGGGTTCGGAACATTGAGAGGACAGGATGTTCCAGTATAGAGAAGGTGTTGGTATTGATCGAGTTTTGTAGCCCCCTCCCTCCCTCCCCTTCAAGAACCACGAGCTCCCCGCCTTCTTCCCCAAAGACTGTATTTCGTATGCAGAGGGCGAGGACGGGATTGTTATGACCAGCCCATATACGGCGGGGCGTATTAAATTACAGATCGGGTAGCACGAACCCCGTGTACACACGAGGTCATGTCGTGTACCCTTGCTTCAAGCAACGTTTGCTGACGGCATTTGGGGAGAAAATTGGGCATGCTTTCCATCCGGAATTCACCCATTCACTCACCCATGTCACCATTAATAACTGCGTTGACTTAACATCGAAAGTTAAATCATTTCATTTAAAGAAGAAGATTATGGGTGTATGGATTAGAAACTACGGTGATTTGTTCTAAATTTCGTATACTGAAACAGTATAGGCACAAAGATGTTAAGGACCAAAAATAGAAAGTTATAATGCTCATAAAATAAACAAGCTGTGACGTTTCAAAGCAATCTCCGCATCGTTATCAAGCAATAAAAGATACGGCCATGACGCCAAAGTCAAGTAAAACACTTTAAAATCCATACAAAATGTAAAAACTCGACGCACAAAAAGAAAAATAATAAATAAAATCAGTAGCGTGCACACACATCCGTGAGGGAAGGAGCAACTTTAAGTGAAAGGGCACACTCAGGCTTCACTTTTTTGGGGATTTTTTTGTTGTTGCTTGTCCCTCACTTTTTTACCATTTTTGGCCCTTTTCTGGGGCTTCCCAGCTTTCTTTTTGCCCTTTGTACGGGCTCTATGCCCCCTCTCCTCGCTGCGACCAGCATTTTTTCAGTGCAGAAAAGTAAAATGTGGCATGCTTTTTCTTCAAAAAGGCAAAAAAGTACATTTTCCCCCAAAAAAGGGCGGAGGCAGCGCCCCCCCCCCCCCCTCCTGCCGCCCCTGTGCATGTCACTGAATAAAATAGACCAAAGGTAGCTTAGAAACTGCCTTAGCTCTTAGCTTCCTCTTGTCCTTATGTCCATTTTTATTCTTGTGCTTCGAGTTTTTACTTTTTTATGGATTTAAAGTGTTTTACTTGTCTTTGGCTTCTCAGCCATATCTTTTATTGCTTGATAACGAATTGGGGATTACTTCGAAACGTCCCAACTTGTGCACCTAATGCGCACTGCACTGCCTTTCTATTTTTGATCTCTATATTTTCTAACGGAAGAACAAGAATGTGGTGACTACTTTGTTCTAGAGTACCGCAATAATTAAAAAAAAACAGATATATGATGTCTGATAAGTTACCACAAGGGGAAAAAAACAGAATCTTATGGAAGATTTGTTTTACTCTACCACAAAAAAATAACACGAGAGTTGATGACTGATTTGATCTAGACTGTCCCAATTTAAAAAAAAAAGGATACTTGATAACTGATTTGTGCCAGATTACCAATAATAATAATAATAACAGCAAATCTGTCATCAGATTAGTTATAGATACAAAAAGAAATTGATGAATGATTTATTTGTTCAAGATTAGTAGAGGAAGAAAGTAAATAAGAAGTTTTATTGATTTATTTGTTCTCTACTACCACAAGAAAAAAAAGGGGGAAAATACGATATTTTATGGACTTAGTTCCGGATTACCTAACGAAAAAAAATGAACAGATTGCAAATATCTACTGTATATATTGGAAATTTCAACAACTCACTGAGAATTTAGGATTTATTAACCAGACGAATTCAAGTTCAGCAGAAATTATTAAATGTAAAAAAAAAAAAAAAAACTCCCATACTGCACATTTACCACAACCAGACGCCCAATAGCACAGGGTGGCCCACAAAAAACTGACGACCCAACATTTTTTAAATCCATTTTTTCTAATTAGCACCCTTCAGAACAAGGAGAGGACACTATTACCGGATACTATTAAGTTTTTTTGTTTACAAACGTGTTCTCAAGTCTTTCAGCTCACCGTTGCGCCGTATTTTAATTTGGTGGGTATTAATAATCTAGAAGTCAGAATGACACCGTAAACCCTCACCAGTGTTGATTGCTGGCAACACCTTTAGGATTTGTGTAAAAACAATCAAATAAAAACTTACCAAACCAACATTCGTCTTGATTCATTACTCTCCGCGTTAGATTATGACTTCTTACCTGAAAAAAAAAGAGAAATGGTAAGTTACAACGTGAAATTGTAAAACGAATAAATTGAACAATATGATGTTCTTTACAAAAGCCACAATTGACTTGAATTAATGTTACACTCACCCAATTGAAATTTAGCTACTGTCGTACACGCACTCGAAACAAAAATGAAATCGATGTAGGTAATTGACCCTATGTATTGGTTAGTTGAGAGATTCGATGCCGCAAGCTCTTGACTGTGAAACCAAGTTTCTAACCACTCTGAAGTGCTTGCTCTATGTGCGCCGTCTCTCACGAAACGTTTTGCATAGCTCGTTTTTTACTGTCAGACGTTCGCCCTCACCTGTCATGGTTCAATTGCAGTTCGAAAAAAATAGCTGTAACAATTTCTCTCTTACCATTTTAACACCTCGACATCTCGACTACGAAAAACAGTTTCTTTAAGTCCTATGAGAACATTAGCCATTTTGCGAGATTCGATCGCGTATCCTTTTGGTTGGGAGACCAAGGGAGATCTAATGTCGACTTGATCACTTTCAAATTGCAAGCGATTTTATATAGAAGCGACGTGTGGCCCGCATGAGCGAGTGATGTGTTTTAAGCTTTTTTTTTACCAGAAAACCCCGCCCTTTGAAAAAGGGGAACTCGAGCCCCCCCCCCCCCCCCCCCCCCCACGATCCTATGCCCTCGGTTATTCGGCATTTTGCGAAATTCAATGTAACAATATTGCGTATAAAAACAAGACCACCTCTACGTTAGCACCTGGTTATATCCTTGGGTTTTAAACTCCAAGGTTTAAAACACCTGGTGATCAAGCTGGTTTTAAGATCATGGGGTGTGAGGGGGGGGGTTGAATTAAGGCTTAATTGCGCGTGGACAGCCTGGTTATTAGTTCCAACTTCAGTCACAATCGTGGTGATCAGCATAAATGATTTGGGCAAATTTATTGCTTTTGGGCAGTATGCCTTTGGAGATTTTCAGTTGCTTTCTTATTTTAAAAAACTAGATAAAGTGTCGGTAACATGAACTAATTTTAAGATTTTCTAACTATGTAAGAAAAATAAAGTTTTAACAAAACGATGACGAAAGATGATTTGAGTTTGATTCCTGTTGTTGTGATTTGTTTTGCATTTTTTGGTTTGACGTTAGACTTGCTTGACTGGGTGCTGCGGGTTTTGAATTTTAAGTTCTTAGATATCAGCCTTTGGTAATTTTATAAAGATGATTTGTGGCAATGACGTTTT
>JAHWFP010082352.1:0-21146 GCA_023313725.1 Lithobius niger
CTATTTACGGCGCAGCGTGGCGCTTGCCACTTCGCGCGCGGCGGTACACTGCCTACTCTACACACTGCCTGTTCAATCCCGGGAAAACGCATGCAGTTCTCTCTCCAGAGTATTTCGGAGGATCGCCGCTAGGTGTCACTACCTTCGTAGGGAACGCTGATATAGAATGACTGCGAATTGATAGGAAAATAACGATTTCTTGGGCGTTAAATTTAAAAAAAAAAAATAATAATAATACGTTCCCAGTACAAAAATAAAGTTATAGCCTAAGAAAAATAAAGCAAGGCCAATAATTAACGTTGCTAGAAGTAACGGAGATAATTCCTTTTTCTGCCTTTTCAATGACTGTATTTTTTTGTTTTATGTGACTGCTCGTCACAGAAAAAAATGTGCCATCGTTGGAAAGGCAAAAAAGGTTTTCAGGGATTTTTATTGATACAATTGTGCAAAGTGGTGGTGGATAATAAGAGTGGAGCAAAGTTTCGGTTTTAAATTGTTAAAATAAATACAATGGTACTGTATACCATAAAAAATAGCAGTATGGTTTGACCTGAAAAGGTTTAATTTAATTTGGGTTTTCTGTTTTAAGGGAGGTAATGACACTGGAACCTGAAAAGGTGGTTTTCTGTTTTAAGGGAGGTAATGACACTGGAACCTGAAAAGGTGGTTTTGTTTTGTTGTTTTGTTTTAACGAGTGTTAACCGAAATCTGTCATCGGTACGATCGGTGGAGAGAGGGACAATAGCTGGAAAACTCGAGGCGGGAAAAGGCGCTTAATTTCAACAATAGCGACATATGAGAATGATTGTAAATAGTGCAACAATCAGTTAAACACCCACAAAGAAGTTTAACAATTAATAAACCGATAAATTTAAGACACACTCTAGTGTGTCATTCGTCACGCTTATGTACATATTGGAGGGGCGGTTCACAAATTACATAATGCCTGGAAAGGGGGGGGGGGGTAAGGGTTGTGCAGGGAGGGGGAGTATGACTGAGACATTATTTTACCCTATAACGTGTTGCTAAATTCTTTGCTAACTTTTATTTACTACTTGACATTGTTTTATTTTTTTAAATCACTGGTCACTTTGTCTCTAGATACTAAGTATTATGAAAACGATTTAATGCCAAAAAAATATACAATTAGTGGAAGGTGATGCGGAGGGAGCATAAGAAAAGTGTAACGGATTTACTAGTGTTACAGTAGTATCTAGGCTTTCATAATTTCTTCTTTCCTTTTCATTTTTTTATACAGTCATCAATTCTAAACAAGCGGCTGCATCACTTTTGGATGACTTAGAGACTTAATTGCACAGAAAAAAGAAAATGAAAAAATATTGAAACGTACGGTGTTAGGGTCCTGTCATGACATGTTTTTTTTATGGAGGGGATATTTCTAAACGACACCGAAAAAAAAAACAGCAGTCCCCTATTTATCGCAACATTTTCACCATCCTCCCCCCCCCCTCCGGTAATTCAGGTCATGGTGTTGATGTTTAGTTTTTTTTTTTAATATTAGCATACACTATTTGAACTACATCTTGAATGCAGCAGTACGCCATCTTAAAAAAAACGAGAGAAACTATAGCTGAACGTCAAATTTTGTTATCAATTTTTAATCACTTTTTCTAATGTGCTATTTCAGGCATGAGCTTTTAGAAGTATAATTTTAAATTGTAACCCTGCTTTAAAGCAATTTGTAGCACTTTCATAATTTCTACTTTCCTTTTTATTTATTTGGACATTCACCATAATCATACAAGTAGCTGCATCTTTTTTTTTTTGATGACTTAAATTGCAAAGAAAAAAGAAATAATGGCACATTTTAGCTTTTCTTTCAATGTTTTCTCGTGTCATAAACCATTTCAAGGATTTGTAGAGGGTTGACAATATAATTACCCCATTTGTAATCCAGAGAACAAACAATTTCAATCATACAAACGCCAATCTTCACACAACGCCATGCTGCTAGTTGCGGGAGAAACCCTACGAAGGTGGCGCGACCAGTGAGCGTCGGCAGTACTACTGCAGGAGACTGGTTTCCAGGGATTGAACAGGCAGTGTGTAGAGTAGGCAGTGGCGTGGGCGGTATTTTGAGTTGCTTCGCGTGCGGCGCTGTTTGAAGCAAAATGGCAGCTACGGAGGACCAACTTGTTGAAGTAAACAATAAAGGTTAGCTAGTGTCTGTGGATGCGGTGATTGCCGAACCAATACGTGCATGTAAGCTTTCAATGTTATACCGTGACATACCCAGATCTTGCAGAACACTTTTAATACGTGCAGCCGCATCATCAAGCAAAAGAAGCGACGAAGAGGACGATTTTTTTTGTGATTTGCGGTTAACAGAGCTAATAAGCGGCATCCATTTTGGTTTTGAGGCGGTACTCGCTCGCGTGTTTCTAAAATGCGGTCCCGCGATCAGGTGCGGTGACGTCATTCGAACCGATGCAACGCGCGGCGCTGTAAACAGGATTACGTCTTTTGGTTCGCGTCGAGCTTCGTGAACAAAACTCCCGTCGATCCAACTTGTTTTCGTCGCGCACAAAATGTAGCCCGTCGAATCGCTTCATTTATGTGCTAGCAGTTAGACCGGTAACAACTCCGTCCATACAGCAATAATGATGATGGCTAAAGTGGAACGTTTTGTCCCGCCCTCAGGTGGTGATTTTCACAATTTGGAATTCACCTACTGAATAGCCGTACGATTTAGTCAATAGATGGCAGGAGCAGCCGTTGAAATTACCGAATAGCCTGTCCGAGAAGCGTTTGTTCTTAGCTGAAAGTAACCGAAGGAACATTTTGGCCACGTGTAATACAAACATGGAGCAACTACCAATTATCGTTCTTCTTTAGGGTAATAGCAGGAGCCTATAGAAAACAACTAGGAGCGTGTGTGGCTGGTCGATGTTAGGCGTGCTTCAATTTAGTACGATGTACTAACGCCAGAAGAAGCAACAACACTGCGCCAAGTTGTCTAAAATCGAAACTGAAACTTAGCACGCGAAGCAGACGTGTGCTACGAAAGCAACGCTCCGTTGTATTGTTGGCTAGAGCAACTTAAGAACAACTGATTGTCTGTTTGTTTAGTTTTTTATTATTACTTTGGTATTGTTTCCATGTTAAACACTTATTGTTCAAAAACAAAGAACCGAAAATTAGCCTTGAGAACGTGACGCACACCTCTAATCATCTCATGCGGGTGGCGACCTCTGCTAACAAATTTGTACACCACTGTAGCCACACCTGACTTAACACTGTAGTGGAAGTTACCGATACACGCTCCTGGTAATGGGTAGGGCCAGGGCTGTTCAACTTATTTTTACGTCGCAGTTTGAACTTAGCCTCGGGGACGTTTGTTAAAACACTCATCCTGAAAATACAACAAAATGAAGCTTAGAATGATGGAATTATTATAGCGGGTGGTCATCAGCTACAAATAAACAGAAAAAAAAAGTTTTCTGATTACAAACAAATCCTCTAGATTGAAATGAGTCTCCATCGCAATACGTGGCAATTCTCCCACGGGGCTTGGCGTACTGCAGGAAAGCACTCCCGCAGCACACACATTACATTTATTTCTCCTCCGTTTTTCTTCTGGATGGGCTTGTTTTAAAGTGGATACTTTATTTGTTAAAAGGACACAATAGTAGAATCGCAGTATCAGTGAGAGCAGGGTTGAAAGAGCTAAAAGCGGCCCAACTTTCTGAATACAAAAACGTTTGTAACTCAAGCCAAAGAAGAATTGTGTCGATTAATCTTTGACTCAAGCCACGAAATCTCCGACAATACTGAAGAGTTTACACACGAATCTTAAAAATAAGACCTATCTTTTCGGAATCTGCGATCCGTTCTCTAAACAACCGCTAATGTAGATATGCGCACAAACTAATTACACGGACACGAAGTTTGAGAAGCTACCCGTAACCATTGCCATAGATTAGAAAGTTAACGAGATGTACCGTCTCACTTCTTCCCATCCTACACGGAGCTCTGGCGGTAGTTGCGGCTACTAATACCTCTGCTAATGCTTTTGCCTTCGAAGCAGCAGAAGGCAAAGCATTAGCAGAGGTATTAGTAGCCGCAATTACCGCCAGAGCTCCGCGTAGAATGGGAAGAAGTGAGACGGTACATCTAGTTAACTTTCTAATCTATGCCATTGCGCGGCCAAACTACGTCCCTAACCCCTCGTCTACGATTACGCGGAACGTTCCGTTCAGTTGATTTGGCGGAAAAACCACGCCTCCTTTCAATCCCAGAATGCATTCCTTACAGAACTATGGAAATTCTGCTCGCCGAGCTGACTTTCTGTTGGTTCTGCTTTCCGTTAGGCCAAGTCAACATGGCGGACGATCCAACACTCAACTTTGCCACGCCGATATTTAATTGAAATCAAGCAAAACATGCATAAATTTACACTACCATGCACATTAAACGCCACTAAGACTCGTGAAAGTTCGTTCAGTTAGCCGATAATCCACTCAACGCGAAATGCTAGGCATGTAAGCGGTTGGGCCGTGTCCACTCGTTGTTCGTGGGGAGGGAGAAGCAAGTAGGTGACGCACACTTCATTTGAAAGGAATATGTGCTGCTGTTCAGCGCTAGCTTGGACGGGCACATGTTTGTTCCGTTCTGTTCATTCCATTCAGTTTTCTGTTTTCCGCGTTATCGTAGACGTATGGTTAGGGAGATAGTGATAGGAGCAGCGTCGAACCTAGGACCAGATATACGGTAACTGGTCGAACTAGCTCGTCTGTTGCATAGAGTTAGATATATTATATTGTTACACCTGGGTCTGTTGTTGGCTGTAATTCAGTTGTGAGTACCATAAAAAATAAACTAAGAATTAGAATTAACTTTTTATATAATAATTATCCTATTAGATATTTATTCGAATTTTGGCAATTTATTTAGTGTACACTCGAATTAATAGCCAATGACAGACGAGCTACGTCAAAGCCGTGCCGTCTCATTGAACTGTCATCATAGATTAGAAGTTAACTAGATCTAAAACAAAACCCACAAGGGTGAAAGAACCCACCAAGTTTCAGCCAATCAAAGTAGTGATATCAGAGCCAAAATGGCTGCCACCAAGTTGCTAGATTAGTTGCCAAGCTAATCCCACAGACTATTAGACCAAAGGTGCCTGACCGTTGCTACTATCGGTAGCAATGGTCAAGTTTTTGATTTAACGTGTGAGGTAATAATCGGTGGGATTAGCTTGGCAGCTAATGTAGCAACTTGGTGGCGGGGCAGCCATTTTCGCTCTGATATCACTACTTTGATTGGCTGAAACTTGGTGGGTTCTTTCACCCTTGTGGGTTTTGTTAATCATATAGGCCATGGAGTGTACACGAGTTCTGAACAGTCCCTTAGGATCGGTGACCAGTGACGTAGGTACGTTAGGCGAGGCCGGTGGCAAATTAGCCCTCCAGCTCCCCCCTACCCTTAACATACAGGACGGGCCATGAAAAACGCACGAGCTAAAAAAGTTCTCTTAAGTTCATATTTTTTCTTTTTTTGTTGTTGTTATAGTGAAATACTCTTTGTACTCCAGTAAAGTGGTCCCATTTTCACTTTTCTGAAAAAAACTTGGAAAAAGGTGGAGTTTTGAAATTTTAAAGTTTGTTGGATGAAGCGAAGGGGGTTGGAGAACAGAAATAAAGGAGATTGATAAATTGCAGCAACAAGCCAGGTTCACAAAATCCAAATCAATTTACCAAATCGTCTGAATTTTCTGTAATAACTTATATTTTGCTGAATCAACAGCAAGTCGGTGAATTGGAATAAATTTGTCCGAATGAAAAACGAAAAGTAATTGATTAGATATAGAAAATCCAGAATAGGACAATGATTTGAATTGCATTGAAACATGGCAGTGACTTGGTTAGAATTGACTCGTGAATTTGAATTGGAATTGATCTGAAATGGAATTGCTTCAGTAGGGATGTGTGATACTCGAAAAATTCGAGCCGAGTACGCAACGTATACTCGAACTCAGCTCGTCGTTTGCATTCATCCTTGGAAAACATGAATCCGGTTACAATGCGATAACTTCCGCCAATTTTTGACCGATTTGACATTCAAATACACCAAATTCATCGTCTCGACGAGACCTTTCCGGTGGTGCAAATTAAAAGCACCTAGCTCAAACCATTTTAAATTAGTTATATCCTAAAAATTGAAAAACTAGTTGTAGACATTGACCCGCACAGTCCGTTAAACATCATCTTGCAAAACAAGTGTGTTCACCAAATACTCTAACTCTGCTTGATACTCGATTCTTCTGTTGCAAACTCGGCTCGGCTCGACTCGAATTAAAATTATTCTACTCGCACACCCCTACTTAGCATTATTTAGGCAGAAATTTATTTGACTTGACCTGCTGTTCACTTGATGACTAAATTTACTCAAAACCGTTGAAATTGAATAATGCTATGGTCTGTTTCCAATAAAACTGTGACAATTCAGTGATTTGAGCGATAACGGCAGTAGCTATTTCTGGCGGGTATGTAGCTTATTGTGTACTAATCTGCCGAGTTATTTTTAGGGTTATCTAGTGCAACTGACGTACGAGTGGCAAAGGCACTTAGCAAACTACTGCACGCAAAACAAACGCAAGACTCAAATTTCTCTGACTTCCCTCTTCACCCACTTGTTTTTGTTTATGGTCTAACCAAGAATGAATGAATAAATAAATGTATGAAAAGAGTGAATATTTTATTTTTAAGTCAAATTTTTTTCAGAATGCTGAATGAACATGTACAGTATTACAAAAAAAAAATGTAAATGAACTTCACAAATATATAATGAATCCAAAATGTTGTTAGCCATAATAACACACAAGTTAGGATCACAAAGCTAATGCTGTCTTATCGCTATAAAATTTATAAATCTAACAAAAAACATTCTTAATATATATGTTTTTAAGTGCACATTAAAAAATGTGTGTAATCTACAACAAACCTACAATATTTTTTTTTACGACAAGGCTCACTACAACGCACAATGCCTTTACAATATCTTATTTTACAACATAAAAATGTATGTTAAAAGCTTACACAATGAAAACTACAGGACAGATGGAGCGAGCTCTAATTTTACAATAATACGACTTTTTAAACAAACCTAAAATACAAAAAGTTCAACTGAAAACTGTTGCATAGTAATGTTTTTTAATACAATATTAACAGGCTAACGGTTTTTGTTACAATAACTTTAATTTTTAACTGTCGTCAATACAAAAAGAACATAAAATAAATATTGCAGGCAGTATTTTACACAAAAAGAAAATTTGAGATTTACCTATTTTAGTACTATTTCTTGCCACCAGATGGCTTTTTTTTAAAGCAAACTGCAGTTTTAATACCTGATGCATTTTTCAATTTGATAGTTTTGCCTTTTTTAATCAAATGTTTGTTCTGTTACGGAAATAAAAATATGCATACATGTTAAATTGGTTAATACGTTTTGCTAACAACGCCATCCAGTGGCAACACATTGGGCTAAAATTGGTGATTCTGAAATTTTTTTGGATTGGATAAAATGGAACATGCAACAGATTTTAATTCTTCTTTTTTGTATTTTCAAGAGTTAAAAAAGGCCTATTGTAATAAACTAAGTTTAAACTCACCATAATACCGTTTAAGAATCAAGTGAACCAGCCAAATCTTTTTTTAGTCATATTCGTTTGCCTTTTCAGATTCCATGTGTATCATCTCGCGAACAAATTTTTAAAAATGTACCCTATACACTTGTACACGGTGGCACCCTTGACAGTGGGTAGTCCACATTTTGAAAAACATTTTTTTGAAAAATATTACAAATTGGGACCAATTTGCTGCATCCAAAATGTATCTTGATTCCAAAAAAGTGGATCCTATCTTTCGAAAATTTTGAAAAAAGAACTTGGGGAAAACATGTCAACTTATGTTTGATGTAGCTCTGCTGCACTACAGTAAATACCCTCGAGCATTTTGGCTATACTGTGAGAAAGTTTAAATTTTTAAAGTTATTTTCAAAGATTCAAAAAATGGGACCTACTCTTTCCGAATCTGAATCGAATTTTGGATAAAGAAAGTGGTCTCTATTATCATTTTCTTTCAACTTAGAAAAACCTTGAAAAAAATTTCAGATTAATGCTTTTTTGTTGTAGACCACCCTGTACATAAATTAACGGGGTTCAGTTATTTCTCAACTGCGTCTACTGCACAAAATAGTATCATTTACAATTGTTTTACCATACAATGGTTTTCAACTGGACTTTATACTTGAGAATGTTTAAAACTAGCTATTATTGCACCATATCGCCTAAATTAAGTCATGGGAAAGCTACACAAGCCTCGATTAAACTTATTTTTTATACACAGCTACTGAAAAAAAAGGAAGCCATTTCTCACTTTTCTAAAAATAAGTCCAAGTGGGCAAGGGTTTTTTTTTTAATTTATTATTTACCGACTTCTTATTTACTAAAAAAAAAACATGTCAACTTTATATGCAACTGACCACTTAAATAATGTGATCCAACGTTCAGAAAACTAACTTTACGTATTTTTGGAAGTTTTTTTTTTTTTTTGCTTTTGCTAAATAACTTTACATAGTTAGGCTACAACTTGAGATTATTACCTTTCGAAAGAGCTAACAAAAATAGTTAAAATGGTTTATTCGATGAAAAATTGGTCACAATTTTGGAGAAGTTATAAAAGTATTGATACAGCAATAAATAAAATAAAATTAAGAGATGGGCTATACTCTGTGTGATAGCGCTGCAGACCATTTTCGTTTGTTTTTAACGGCCCAAACACATAAAGGAAATTTGTGGCTAGCCTTCTACAACAGAATTTTTTTTTTACAGGCTTCATATAGCTTCGCTTTGTAAACGGCAGTACGTTTTCAACTAGCACACGTGAAACCTGAATCAGTGCTTCTGCTAAAATGATACACTACTCTTAAAATAATATGGAAGATGAGATATGTATTCCTTCATGCATGCAAAACAATGTTACAACATACACCTCAGAGATGTCTTACAGATAAAATTGCAATTTTCTTTGGGGGAGGGGAGTAAATATACGGTATAATCAGTGTTGGTGTGAAATGATTCCTCAACCAGCTGTATGCAACATTAGGCTATAGGCCCTTTTAACCTCAAGACAAATTTTAAAAAAATTGGGCTTACGATCATGGCAAAATAATATCCGTCGTATTCTAACCTTTGTTCAGAATCAGATAAGTTTTAAATGATTAAATGAAACACTTTTTACTACCCAAAAAAATTTTGTACAAGGCTTATTTATTACACCTAGTACTTCGACTAACACTTGCATTTCATGGTGTCGGTGATCGTTAAAATTCTTTCAAACCCAAAATCGGTGATTATTAAAATTCTTTCCTGTCCTATATTAACAGCGGATTAAATAACCATGTTCACAAAAGATGTCTCTGTAAGCAAAGCTGAAGACTGGCGTATGCAATTAACAGATTTTAATTTTTATTGCAAAATTCATACTTTTGAAGAAACATTTTAGGATTTTTGCATTGTAGGTAGGAAGGCTGGAGAAAGGTGAGGAATCCTATCCCACAGTGTCGAACTTTGTTATGTAACAATGTACTGATCAGTGGGACTGATATTATGGACTTACTGAAGCTTAAAAGCACTTTCAATAACTCTGGAACGAAGCGAAACAGACATGGGATTTGCAGCATTTCTAAATCAGGTATCAGTTGTCGGTGTATGGACCTAAAGAGCCTAATTGTTTTTTTCTTTAAATAGTGGCAACACAGCAAATAGGTATGCGAAATCAGCTATAACTGATATTGGTAAATACCTAATCATGTTCGTAACTCCACGATTCTTCTTGCAGCCAAGGTTATTAAGTGAATTGTACGCATTTAATTAAAGCCCACTCGGGTAAAAGGCTCAACTATTACACTTGGTTGTATTCAAGCTTAATTTCAGGGTTTGGACTCATCCATCAACTTAAAATTCCAGGATTACCAATAAGAATTCAAGGACTACAATGAGTAATTAACACACAAATGACACAAGTAAAAGCGAAATTTGTTATATGGTATACAAAGTGATTACCAATATTATACAGCTGTTAAGTGGCAGTTTTTTTTGCCAAAAAACACTGGGGCTGCAGTTGCTACAATTCAGTTTCGGTGTAGCAGTTTTAGTGTCTGCACACAATGGGTTTGATTTTTTTCTTCTTATTTTACTTTGTTTCAACTTATTAAATTACACCTGATGCCCGAAACAAAAAACACAAAATTCTAATTTGGTTAGGGGAATACCCTGAGTATTCCAGGACTTTCAGACATTCCTCAAGTTTTTTCAAATACTTTTGCAGGCTTAGAATTTCACTTTGGTTTACCAAGACATTTCCAATTTTCAGGATTGTACGTACCCAGAACATTCTTGATGGCCTCATTGATACACACCTAAAAAAGCCGTGCTCAGCATAACCCATTTACGTTTTCACCTACATATTCTTTGTTCTTAATACATACTTGTAAAGTATCTGACTTTTAGTTAATCTCATTTTTTTTTCTCTACGTGAAACTTCCTTTATAACATTAACCAGTACTACAATATTTGGAAATTATAATTAATTCATAGTTTCCAACGGTAGAATTTCGAAATGTCACCTGGCTTGCATTTTATTGCAACTACGGTACCAACTAGTTCAATCAAATGTTCAAAGGGTAATTTTCATTAACAAATACATTTAAAAAATGTGAAATACACTGTAAAACTAAACACAATGAGTATACATTTATGACAACTCAGCTAAATTTCAGATTTCAATGTAAAACAAAATACAGCCAACACTTTGTGTAGTACAAGCAAGCTTGGTTTTGTAGCGAACTAATAAACGCAAGTATGTAAAACTGTGACGAACATAACACTAATCATGTTTTACATTATTGTTTCTTCAATTTGTTCATTTAGTCTCGACACAACCATTAAGTAAAAAAAATACTTAGAATACAGGCAGGTTTTTTTTGTTTTTTTTTTTTGTAATGGGCCCAATGAATATCGATACACAGGGTGCCCGCAAAATCTGGAAAAAGTTATAAAATTAGCAACAAAAAATCAAATTAGGATAACACTTAAAAGAATGTGTGACAATGAGTGACTTGAGTGAAGTGCTCAAAACAGTAAGGTTATAATCAACTTACCGTCTTGTCTTGCACATAAGTCGCACTTTTTTAGAAATATTTTTAACTAAAAAAGCAACCATGGCTTACATGCAGACCTGACGAAAAGTTCACTAAATACTGGACAATTTTGACGTTCAAATACGCCATTTTAACAGTTTTTCACCAGCTTTCCAAAGGCCCAAACTAGAAGCCACTAAATACAATTGTCCTGGATTTGGCTAAGTTCACCGGTACACCGAACACTACCGATCGTTCTCCGCTAGGCTAGCTTGGGACAGGCACAGCCTTACTTTCAAGTAAAGAAACTATGTGCCTTACAAAATTTGCCTTTACAGCTTTTAAGAGAAAGCTATAGACTTGGGATGTTCAACTTGAAAAGCTGGAGAAAAACCTTTAACATGGTGTATAAAATACCCTGATGATACGTCAAATACAGAACGTTTTTAAGAAAATTACCGCTCGCCCAACCCACATAAAATCTCCCAAAATTGGTCCCGCTCGTTTGGTTCAACCTTGTGTATCGAAATTCGGTAAATGTTAAATGTCCTTTTTGTTGGTGAAATCCGTTTGTCATTTTTTGCTAGCTAATTGTAAAAGTTTACTCTTTTTTCTTTCTAGGTCATGGATGAAGGGGGGGGGGGGGAGGAGAATGAATTTGAAAATGAGAAATGTATTTACGTATTCATGTTTGGTGTCATTATTTTATATTTATTTATTAGTCATTTTTTTGGCTACCACATGTACATAGGTCAATGATGCGATTTGATCTTGGATCTTTTTCGTTGGAAGCCTTCTCAGCATCGGTCTGAACTCTTGGGAAACGAAAATTCTTCCGTATTTCAACGCTGCTGCGTACCCTACCAAAAGCTAATAGCCTGGACCAAACGAAGCAATAGTGACGTTTTCCCACTATTAGAAACCTACACAGAATAATTTAAACTTGGGATCTCCCTTAAAGCATTCACAGCAACTTGTTTGACAACAGCCTGCAAGCGGCCGCTGTTAGCAACAGAAGTTGCGATATGTAGTGGTGTTACCATGGACACTCCGACATCGTGACCTCCAAAACCTCCTTTACGACAATCATGCATACTTTTTTAGGTACTGAAACACTAAGTACTGTTATTGGTAATCTATTACTAGACTGGAACTTTAGAATCTGGTGTCGCACATCTACTAAACTCCTATTTTCGGAACACAAATTTTGTAGAAATGGTTGCTTAGATGTGCGATTGCAACTGTCTCGGTGAGATTAAATGCAGAAGTCTATCACAAAGAAAAGGAAGCCTGGTTGGTCATAGCACCCCCACCTCCCACCCACATAAACAGAGTCAAAATGTAGGTTACTGCATAGCCGTAGAAATCACTGTTTTACTGAATTCACATTTGCAAATTAGCGAAATTATTTAAAAATTAAGCAGCTGGAATGATCTCCAACAGATTTCAGAATTCAATGGATTACACACGCAAAAAAAAATTCTACAAAAAAATGAGATCGTGTTAACCAAACCGCCTCTGTATCTGAAGATTTTACAACACTTAATATCGGACGTTGTTATGCATACTCTTTGGCTGCCGTATTTACGAGTTGTACAACTGTAAAAAATACAAATTCTCACATTGCAGACTTCTTTTAACATTAGTCGAAAAACCCACACTCTTTTAAGGCACCGATCCCCTCGTGCAGTCCTAAAACCTCGGTGTACACGGGATTGACTGCTCGGCATTTCAAGCATGTGTTGGATTCGGCTGCCCAGTCCAGGCTGCACTGTTTGCATGCAACCAAACTGTTGCAACAGTTTGTGAAAACAGGATGACGCATGGGTCCTGTAAAAAATAAACAACAGGGATGTGAGATGAAGTGAACAAATCGCTTGCTCGCATTCGTCCCACAGTAGTTTGTTGCACGATTGGAAAAAAAAAATATGAAATATGTAGTGATATTTGGTAGCTTAAAAATATGTAATTTAAAAAATCTATTTGCTGCTGCAGTAACTGCTGTAGAAGTTTTAACTGGGGAAAAATATAGGCAAGGTGGACAAAGCACAGCAACAAAATGTGTAGCACCAAAAGTAAAATGCAGACTAGGACTACAATGTATTTAGTGTCAACACACAAATAGGAATAAGCTCTTTTAGCGAAGCAGTAATGCTCAAACAATTACCTTGACAAACAATACAGCTGAAGGACTCATCAATTACGCTGGCAGCCTGCTTCGTGACTCGCAACGACTTTGATGGTGGAAAAACATCTTCGGTACGTTTGCGCCTACACAGATACAAATAAAGAACGTTAGTATGCCAATTTTACTTCTTTCATTTTCACTTTTTGACACTGCAAGACAAAAATTATGCTACAAACAAAACAATACAAATTTGAGCCGTTTGAGGCAGAGACTTGCAATTTTTACACATAATTACAAATTTATATAATTATAAAATTATACAGCCAAACATTTAGGATTACTTTCATACATTCAATGGAACTTCAGAAAACAAAATAAGTTTTGTTCACCTTATCCTTATAGTTCACATTCGTAGGGTTCTTGTTTAACATTTCCAAGTCATTGTCTCATTCCAAAAGAATAGTTATTACCATAAATCGTGTATTAAAAGCCCAGTTGAAGCTAAAGCCCACCACCTAAAATGCTGTAAAGTAAAAATCATGGAATAGTGGAGTTAAAGCCCACCCCTCAAATTGTCGTTTTTCTACGAAAAATTACCGAAAAGTTATATGATATGAATAAAGATAGTACTGCTTGCTAAGTTTACTGGCCCCTTCTCCTTCCCTGTAGTAATAGTGGACTTTTCCTTAGCTCCTAGCACCTGCACAAGGCATCTCTCACATAAGCCTCCTCCCTTCTTCAAAGCAATTAAAAGGATGTAAAAATTGGTCTTTCAGAGATCGTTCAAAAGCTTCGAATTTTCTGTAATAGATGTCCAGAAAGGTTAGAAAATTGATAATGCTGGATATAAAGCCCACCCACCCCTATTTTTGCCAAATTAACTGCATAACCCCATGGGCGTTTAATCCACGATTTACAGTAGTTTTTAGTGACCAATCACTTGCTAGGTATGCATTTTGAGAAAATCGATGCAGAAGGATGTAGCACAACTGTACCAGTTTTCAGAACGCATGAGCTTGTTAAAAAGAGTTGTCCGATAGTTAAAAGTAATACTAAACTTTACGGAGGTATGGTTGCTATCCATTTTTAAAACAAAGAAAAAGTTATTACATTTAGCGGGTGTATTTAATCATGCGAATCCTTCCTCCTGTGTCTTTAACGGACGTGAAAGGAAGCTGGCACACCTACACTGAATGATCCTTAAGTTAACAAGCAAAAAACCGGACTGGGTACCGCAAGCTAAAAAGCAGACACTACTGGTACTGCTTGTATATGGGGGATTCATACTACTGAATGTATAGACCAATTAATGAGTCGATCACTTGAAATGATAACGCTGCTCCACCCACAGAAATCTTTAGACAGACCGTTTCACCCTTGTTTGGGAGCCTATGCTTTCATTCACAGAATATTCTCTACGTACGAGCCCAAACAACATCAAAACAATCGTCTGTAGATCTCTATAGGTGACAGCAGCTTGAGTTCAGGTCATCAGTTCAGTTGATTCAGCTTGATGGCTTGAGTACTACTTAGCAGATAAGTAAGGAAGCTAGGTCTAGAACTACGATTAGGAGACTTAGTTCAGTTGTTATTCAGCTAGATGGCTTGAGTACTATTTAAGACACATGTGAAGGAAGCTAGGGACCTATACCGAATGATCAGTTAAGCTGTGATTCATGTTGACAGCTTGAGTATTACTAAACGAACAAGTAAGGAAGCTAGGAGATCTATTATGCGGAATGATATGTTAAGCTGTGATTCAGCTTGATGGCTTAAGTACTACTTAACAGGCTAAGAGACCTACACGGAATGATCAGGTAAGTTATGATTCAGCTTGATTTGTCCTTAGAATCATATTTAAGACTGCTACAGAGTATTGCAAAATCCTTCGCAATTCTTTATTCTTTGCTTTTATTTCGACAAAACACTTTTGTTTGCCCGCCATCGTCGTAACACGGTAGCAATGTAGACATAACACGACTGGACAGCAATTTGCGGCTACTCGTCCTGTCGGCCAAAGAGTTATCTGAGGCGTGCCAACAGACACGAGTTTAAAACAGGACGGAAATGTGAAGAATAAATAAGAACATACGTAAACCAATTTGCGTTGCCTTTTGGACTTAATTGTCAGACAGCCTGATAATTAAGTTCAAAAGGCAATGCAAATTGGTTTACGTCTGTTCTTATTTATTCTTCACATTTCAATAGTAGTGGCGAATTCTCACGTTACAGACTTCTTTTAACATTAGTCGAAAAACCCACACTCTTTTAAGGCACCGATACCCTCGTGCAGTCCTAAAACCTCGGTGTACACGAGATTGACTGCTCGGAATTTTTCCTTAGTAAGGTTCTGCACCCAACGTCGTAAACTACTAGTATGGTTATCGGGATACATCATTTTGAGCATCAGGGTTTGTTAAAGGAACGCCATTTTGGCAAGTAGTGCAAAATCAAGTTGTCAACTGCTGAATTTGTATCGCCGTTTAGCAAGTGGCGACCAACACTGGTGAATGTTGAAGCCACGGGTTTAAGAAGCAGAAATTAAAAGGCACTAACTTTTTGGTTAAAGGTCCACTTTCTTGCTGTAACATGGAAAATGCAACTCTCCATCCAGGTTGGTCGAAAGCTGAGGCAGCAGAGGTGGATGGTCCGTTGTACTGCTATCATAACAAAATCAAATTGAAAAAACTTTGAATTTTATTACAAAACTATAAAGAAACATATTTTTCAAGCTGCAGCTGAAAACAACACTTAAGACTTAACACCACTGAAAATCAATAACACTCCAACAACCCAAATAAAAAAAATAAAAAATTGAAAGTTACTGGTAATGATAAGCCATTAGCCCATTCATTAATAACAGGGTAAGGCTTATTAAATATAGAATTTTCATAAATGAAAAGTTGGCAAAAATTACTGAATAGTGAATAAGGATGCACTAAATGCTCGGTAATTATTCGGTATTCGGGCAAAAATTCAAGTATTAGATATTCGGCCGAATAATGACGTACTAGACCGAAAAAAAGAGAATTGCCGGCGCATACTGGCCAAATTCTGTTTCTATTGCTAAGAACAAAAATATACATTACTAAACTGTTTACGGCGAAGAAAATCTGTGAAGGGAAACAGTTCCTTGAATACCAAAAAAAAAACAGAAAACTAATCTAAATAGGCCTACACTAAACTAATTCGTCGTGTTCACTTGTTTCTGTTTTACAATCAAATGTAATACAATGGGCACTTCATTGGCAATATAAATAATCAGCGACCATTAATTATACCGAAGTGATGATTTTCTTTAGGCTGTTACAGAAACGATTTACAATTATATTTTCGTGAGGGGCTCACAATCAATACTTATACTAAAGCAAAACTGTAAAACGGCAAAAGGGGTGATATTTTACAAAAAACCCATAATGGTAAAGTTCCATCAAGTTTTCACCAGAGAAAGCAGTGAATCGGAGTCAAAATGGCTGGCCCCAAGTTTTTCGTCCCTAACCTGATCACTAAATCTTAACTGACCCTCGGTAATTGTTAGTTACGCTTTAGTGATCGATCACGGTTCGGACCACAAACTTGGTGACAGCTATTTTGGCTCCGATATCACTACTTTCTTTGGCGAAAACTTGATTGGTCCCTTTAACCTTGTGGGGTTTTTGTGTGATATACATTACCTGCAATTTTAGCATTCCATGCTCGAATGCTGTTTCCCACTAGATATTAAACAACCAATCACTGGCCCCGGAATGTGCATGCGTGCTCCCCGCCATAAGACAAATGGATACCCATCCAAATCACCTTTTCTTCCTCTCAAATTGTCCACAGGAAGCGACCCAAGAGAGGAGGTAAGCTTGGTACAGGTAATGTATATTTTCGTTCTTAGCAACAGAAACAGAATTTAGCCAGTGTAGGCCGGCAATTCTCTCTTTCTATTGCCGACGAAAATATACATTACCTGCCATTTTAGCAATGCACTAGACCTCGTCAAAAATGGCGGTAGGCACCACCTGATGGGTTCCCTACGGCTTAAGAGGTGGATCCCCCAAAACTTACAGACTTTAGCACTGAAGGTATTAAAAGTTGAAACCAATCCATACTTCCACCGCATTCGGATGTGGTGGCCTTGAAAAGGGGCCAAATGTAAGTCTTGACATCTTAGTGCTGGGGGGGGGGGGGACGACACTTCTGGCTCTGAAAATGGTACCAGCTTTGAAGTCTGACTGTGCAAGTCGCCATATCCTTGAAATTACGGGGGAAGAGGACTGACTCTTTTCTCCGTAATGTTATTTTCAGGATGGAGATGCTGCTGTGGAAGGTCTGAAAAGCTGAGAAGGCTTGATTCTGGCGTTGTTTTCGAGGCAAGTGTTGTCAATTGTTTCATCGGTGTCCACGATGAGTGCAATTAATAACTTGCTGTCACTGTAGATGTCGTTCCGCGCATTTCTGTGATTATAAAGAGAAGAGTTCTACCTTTCCAAACCATGTTGCTTCCCAGTCTTTCCGAGATGAAATTTAGGGCTCGATCCGCTTACAGAAATCTTTTTGGCTCATCACCTGTGATTGTAGTCAAAGCAGGAATGATCAAAGATTCCGTTTGACGGTGAAGCTTATGGTGTTTGCATAAACGAGGCTTCAGTGTTAATGAGGTGGTGTTGAATTCTAAAAAAAAAAGACAAGTCGTCCTTGTTAGATAATGAAGAATGCAGCTTGCCAAAGTTTAAAGCTGTCATCATGGATGATTTCAGGACCAACGAGAGATCCCAGGCTAGAAAGAGTCAGCTGGTTGCAGGTCTTGTGACTTCAAATTATTTAGTTAGTGCCGAGCGGCTCTTTACAGGAGAAACCATTGAAACCAAAGTTGAAGGGGTTTCATGGAAGTTCAGGTTTTGGAAAAAAGGCTCTTCCCAGTGAATGGCGGTGGACGGGGCTGCTCAGATGAGCGACAAGAGCTGTTGTTGCGGATATGACAACGAGGTCTGGTGGGCGGGATTTTTCGAGGCCGGTGACTGACGGTCGAGCAAAAACAGAAGAATTGCCGCCTTCCCAGGAAGGCCGGCTAAATTTTGTTTCTATTGCCTAAACGATAATATACATTACCTGCAAATTTTAGCATTCCTTTCCAGAATGAGTCTCTCCCTACAGGTGTTTTGGTGGTTGAGATCTTGCCAGCTTAGCAACCCAAGTGCGCAATAAGAGGTGCTCAGTATTATGAGCGAACATCTTTTTTTCCCTCTCAATACGTTATGGTGGCGATTCAAGAGGGGTGGTTATAGGTAATGAATATTTCCGTTTAGGCAATAGAAAAAAATTTAGCCGGCCTTCCTGGGGGCTGGCAATTCTCTGTAGCGTTCGGAAATATCCATTACCTATAAATTTTAGCATTTACAAGAAGACCTCGTCAAAACTGGTGTTGTGCACCACCTGGGTTGCAAGCTGGCTCCTCCGGAGTAGCAAACTCCACAGAACGAAGGAGAAGGGTGGTTCAAAGGGTTAGAGATTCTGAAAGAAAAAGGTTTCCTTTTTTGGGGGGAGGGGGAGGTCGTTCTGAGTGGGGAAAGTTCGTCAGAAACCACATGGTCCAGATGTTTACCTGCGGGCTGTTGAGATTGGTGAAGTCAGATATGGCATGCTAAGCCGGTGGAGTTTATCAAGGATGATGATGACGGAAACAGTGAAGGAATTCACATTTCTTGATTTGGTGGCAATGAGAAATGGAGATGGGTGATTAGACAAGGAATTGATTGATTGAATAGGATTGAACAAAGTGGGTGATTGTTTTGTGGATTGGGGCCACGTTTCTCATGTTGGTGAAGAGCCGACGAACCTTACCGAAACATTGAATGGAGTAGTGATTATCCCTTTTGATGGAATTTTCAAGTTGAGGTGTCGGGGGGAGGGGGTTAATAAATGTTGAGAACGAAAATTTCTTGTGTTTGTGAGGCCATCAGATCGAAGGTTGATGGCAAGAGGATTGTTTCTTCAGAGTCATGAAGCTTGCTGATGGAGGAAAGCGAGATGTTGTTGAGTGAGATTAATTTGACGGGAACTTGAAAATCGTGGCACCCCCCCCCCCCCCCCCCCCCCCCCCGCGGGGGGGGGGAGGGGGGGGGGATGGAGTGAGTCTTAAGGTCGGGTGTGAAAGTTGACGGAATACCGTTTTGCTCTAGAATGGCATTCGGGACAGGGCAATCTTCTGGTCTTGTGATCGGTGCATTGTGTTAGTCTGTGATAGAGCAGAATGAATGTGTTGGAATTGTCCAACTGCCATAGCTGACTGGCAATGAAGCTTTCGGATGGGAGTCGTGCGTTGGCGGAAATCCACTTCTTAGCAATTGTGTCACGGTCAATAAATGATTGATGGAAAATGAGAGTTGGGGTCACTGATTTCCATGGGTGAGGCGGATGTGTCCGTGATGGGGGAGTGGTTTGAGTTGCACTACTGGAGAACTGGAGATTCTGGGTGGTAGTTCTTTCGAATTTTGGATTAGGCATAGCCTTGATTTCAAAGCCCTGGAGTCACAAGGGTCCGGCATGATTGTTCAGAGCCTTGGAGAAAACGTGTATGGTGGCTTTCTTGTCGCAGATAGTTGGCATTGACGAAGCTGCAAAAGCCTTCGAGTGCTGCATTGACAACGAATATGTTGAGTGCGGATGAGGTGTAGAACGTCCTCTCCGAGCTAGGGACCGAAGGGCGAGACTGCCGAAAGGTTGGAGACGGAGTTGCTGGATGACGGTCAGAGAACAAGATGGAGGAGCCCAAGACTGACGAAAGACGGGTTTGAAGTCGAGGATTCAATCCGTCAGCTGGAGGAACTGTGACGATGATTTGGATGGATTCAGTCTTAGGTTTGGAGCCTGCTGAAAAAGAAGTCAGTGTGGGCTACTGTTGCTTGTGTTGAAGTCATACGTGGCATGGTCCATCAGTGCATGAGCTTGTTTGGATGTTGACGAAGTGGTGATGGATGAACTGGTGAAAAATGAAAACAAAGGAGGAGATTCCAAAGGGTAACGAGCAGGGAGGTGAAGGAAATGGGCCTGTAGCAACATCGGGCTTTGTAGCGGCGGGCTAGCCGGTGAAGGAGACAAACGGTGAAAGACTGCAGTCTGGTGGTTGATCGTGAAGGGCAATCGAGGACAAGAGTCGACGAAGGACAGTTCCCAGTGGTCTGAAACGGACTTGATGAGAACAGGACGGCAAAGGCGGCTGTTGGCCAATGGAGTGGGGAGACCATCTTGCAGAGCGTCGATGTAGCTAATGTTGTTGAGGCAAAGGACAGGAGCCGTTAAGGTTGCAAACGAAGGAAAAGTGATGAACGTGAGCCAGCTGGAAAAGTTAGTGATGTGATCAAACTCTTGAGAAATTGGCTGAGGCACAAGGGTCAGAGTATTGGCGGGCAATTTTTGGTGACTGGACGGCAACTTTGAATTTTGAGATGTGGAATAATTCCGAAAAACTGAGTTTAAGTCTTGGTGTGTCAAAAGGGGAGTGGAATAGAGAGTCATTAACATCGATGAAAGGTGGAAATTGCCTGGTCCATTGGAACCTTGTGAGGAGGCTGGAGTTGAGGCCCTCAAGGTTAAGAAGTCCCTGTTCCATCCAGTAAGGTGAGAGATCAATCGGAGACGAACAAGATTAAGGCATCTTAAGGGTGGGCGTTGAAGCTGAAGGAGTACCCTTTAGCCAGAGAGTGTCAGTCGCTGCAGGGTAGTTACCGGGTTTTGTGGTCCGACACCTTCATTTCAGCTTTGGAGCGAAGAAACAGTCGGCATTATCATAATTAGCACCGGGTTTTGTGGTCCGACACCTTCATTTCAGCTTTGGAGCGAAGAAACAGTCGGCATTATCATAATTAGC
>JAHWFP010082355.1:0-14168 GCA_023313725.1 Lithobius niger
AAAGTTTAAAATTGGTGCTTTCGCAGTTGTTTCCCCCATTTTCCTCCCCCCTCGACTCAACTCATTCGCCGAGAAGCGAAAGAAAAAGAAAACGATTTTACCGAAAGTACGTGTGAAAATGACGTAAAAAGATGGGTAACTAAGAAGCAACCAGCTTTTTTTTTCCCGTTTAAATTTCTTTCTCCGAGTTGTTAGTGCGAAAGATTAATGGGTACATATCGTAACAGTCGGGAAAGAAAGCGAGAAAAGAACGGGAAAGAAAAAAAAACACGAAAAAAAGAATTAAACAAAAAAAAAGGCGAAGAGGCAGCCCACAAATCACACCCCAGAAACTCATCAGGGAAAGACTAGACTTATTTGCTCCAAAACAACACCAAAACTACAAACAGCTCGGACTTTTCACGCAGCAAGACACTCGTAAAAATGTCAGTGCTATCTGCCTGTATCTAGAACCAAGATGTATATTTACTTCTTCATTTGCGTCCTGTGGACGTATATATATGTATATGTGTATGTTTGTTTGCGCGTCTAGGTTTATGTGAAAGATAAGGCTGAACGTTAGACGGTTATATTTAACCATTTCTTCACATAAATTTGCGGAAACGTGGTTCTGCTTTAGCAGCACATTCGCGTTTATGCTCTACATGCTCTCTTGTCAAAAATAAAATAGGAACTATCCACTTCGTGCTCTTCGCTCGCTCTATCCGCGCACCCCTCTTCCTCAGAAACGCGAGTTACTAATTAAACTTTTAAAACACCGACGGCTGCCGCAAATGTTCGGGGCACGCAGTAACAACCACTTGGAGAAAATCACTGGAAACTTAAGTAAAATAATTTTGTTTCCAAAGAACAAGTTCATGTCGAATTTGTAAAAAAAACAAAGAAGATATAAATGACAATCATCTAAAATCATTAAAAAAGTATGACGTGCGCGTGTGTCTGTGCGTGTACCTCTACTCCTCTTGAAAGATAAAGATCAAATGAAAGATAATTAAATTGGGCAACCGTTACACTGTGAAGACGATGTGTACTGACAGTACACAGACGATGTGTACTTACACATCAATGTGTACCCGCTCAGCCTCCACATGAACTGTGTACTGCGAGTAGACAATTTGTGTACTGGTAGTACACAAGCCGTGACGAGAATGTGTACTGTCGGTGCACAGACTGTGTACTGCCAGTGCACAGACTGTGTACTGCCGGTACACAACTCGCGTGGAGACTGAGAAGGCACACATTCATACGTACTGTCAGTAGACATCGTCTTCAGAGTGTAGGTCTATTTTTGTGGCTGTAACTCGATTTTATGACCCTCAAATACGCGAAAAACACCAAAAAAATAACGTCGAAGTTTTTTTTGACCCCCTTGACGTTTGTTTATGACGTCATAGTTTGTTCATGCAAAGTTCATTACGCCTGAACAAACTTTTCCTGATAAACTACGACGCCATGAGCGTCCACGCTGAGGGATGTGATGGACGAAATGTGAGTAAAAATTGCGATGATTAGTCTGCGTCGAAAAAAATCACTACATCGATTTTGTGATGCAAAGAAATTGATCGACGCCAGTGGAGTGAACGATATGGCTAGTCGTAAATTAAAATGGATACTACTTTCGTAAACTGCAAACATACTTCATTTCCACGTTCCACAGTACAGACTGAATTTGCAGCCAGTCACGCTGTACAACAGTTTACTGTGGTAGACAGAACGGAACCTCGGGCAAATCGACAGGACTCAATTATATGCCTAAACCATGCGCAATGGCCGTTTGCCGTGACGTCACCATGAGTTAGCCAATGACGAACGAGAACAACGGCTGTTTGGCCGTCTGATTGGACTAGCTCAGCGATGTGATATGCACGTCACAGCAAACAGCCATTGCGCGTGGTATAGTAGTATAAATCTTAGCCATGAAAAGAAGTGGCTGTAGTGATGTTCGTCTCCGTTTTTGTGGGCTGAACGAACTCAGTTAACGAAAACAATTAGCAATGTAAGCTACTTCACAGCACAATGGGCTAAAATTTCCCTCTATCTGTGCTAGTAAATTACGCAGAAACAAAACTGGAAAACGATCATTTTTATGCTTTTACATCATTTTTGCCAAAAATTACTTTGTCCACCTTTCAGTTGCGTAATGAGTAAAGATTGTCCGAACAGCACAACCTATCACTTCGTGCTAGAAAAAAAGATGGATTAGTTACTTCAGGTGATGACTAGGCACTTCCGCTGGAAGTCGAGTGCAAGGAAGGAGTAGGAGAGCACGCACGAGCTGAAACTCTTGAAATGGGGCGTTGTCACGTTAATCAATACATTCATGGCAAATAATGAGGGGGGATAAAATTCCCATTACTGCTTAGATGACGTGCAGCACGGAGTTTAAGCAAAATACTGCCGTGCCCAAATCTCGTGTTTTTTACGCGAAATGGAATTCACAATTCATATTTTTGCGGACGTATATTATACGCGCTGTACTGATGGGGAAGCAAAACCATCATGAAAGATTCTAACATCCTCTCTAGCGTGGTTTGAATCTACACGCAGAGGGCACTGGTGTTCCATTTACTGTTATTGGTAAAAACGAGAGGTATTTTGAAGGTTGAAATGGGTCTAGAAATTGAAGGCCGTAAAACTGATCTGCATGTGTTGCAGGCCAAACACCGCATGTTTGGTTTTACTGTAAAAGTCAGCAACAACGATTTGCTTTTCGACTTTCGTGCAAATAAAACCCTTCGTTTTTAGATTTAAGTGGCACAAATTTCGCCACCCTAGATTGTTACCCGAGTACAGTTTGACAGCCGACGAGCGCCGTTGCCCCCTTATGAAATTATTTAATTTTCTACCTTAGGCCATTTTTAGTTACACAATAAAAAAAAATAAAAAAAAAATGGAAAAATTCCAAGAAAAAGAGGTAAAATAGTCCCAGGAAATAGGTACCACACAAAAAAGCCCATAAAGGTAAAGTGACCCCATCATGTTTTCGCCACAGAAAGTAGTGATATCGGAGCCAAAATGGCTGCCATCAAGTTTGTGATCCGAACCTTGTTACTCAAGCTTAACTGACAATCACCGAGGTGCAGGTTAAGATTGAGGATTAGGACGGAAAACTTGGTGGCAGCCGTTTCGGCTCTGATATCACTACTTTCTATTGCGAAAACCCCCCCCAAAAAAATTCTTGGTAAAAATCCTCGGAAAAAGAGAAATATTATGCAAGATCTAAGAATAAGATTTTATAAAAATATAAAACGAAAAACTTTCCACAGCTTTTAGCTCGTCATATTATAGTATTACAGAGACATCCCTACTAGAAAGAATGTGTGATTGGTTGCTGTTTCTGGTGTTACACAGCTGCAGCTAGCGCGACAGCACGATTGAGGCAGACACATGTCTAGTCATGGAAGTTATCAAATTTATATAATTTCTTTTACATGTTCTTCCAACTACCCTTTCAGATTGTAGATGTAAGTTCATTAAATGTTAGATCAACTGCAGTTATCACGGCATGTACGTCACCGTCCTCATCAAAACTACGAAAGAAAAGGAAATAGTCGAATTAGAGGACTTTTCAACTGTTGTGGTTATCTCGGACGGAGAGGGACAATTTTGCTAGAAAAAACCTAGGATCTTTTACGTGCTGCAATGGACATGAGCACGAGGCACATTCGTTGATGGTTTTTATTTTTGTGTATTTTGTATTTTATGTTTTTTCGTTTGAAATCCTCGTGTTTTTTTATCCGAGGATTTTTATTCCAGATAATTTTTTTCCATGGGATCTTTTTCCGTGGGGACAATTTTTCAGGGATTCTCTTTCCAGGGATTTTGTTTACAGGGATTTTGTTTCCAGGGATTTTTTTCCGGGACTCGAGCAAGCCAGACTACTTAGACTTCTGACACCCGAAATAATTTCCAAGTCCTTTTTTTTTTTTGAACCCTTGTTCAACTGGTGTGGAAACGAGGCCGATGCCCACTGGGCTGTGCGTGCTCGCTTTGAGCGGAATACCTGGACTCCACCTCCTCGGCGGTGGGCCTATGGAACCATTATTTCCCCCATCTTGTAGCCACGCACATTATTTTGTGTACTCCTCCGGGAATACCGAGGTTAAACCATACGGATCACGTAGCAACGCAAATGTCATTCAGGCCTTCTGTTTGCAGTAGGTCTATTTACAGATTTCCACTCGCCGTACTGCATAAGAAAGACAAAAGTTCGACGAAGGGTCCACATTGCTTGTAGCCTACACATTATATACTTCCATTCGTATTTGCGATCCTTTCTTCATTTCTCATTCCTTCTGATGGTTTTTTTAAAACTTTTATTGTAGTGAGGACGATTGGCAAACACGAATCGAAATATATATATGTTTTAAAGTGTAGCCTGTTAGCAAGTTGTGGACAGCTTCGTCTAATTACTCTAGATTTCGCTTTTGGGAATCTATCTATCTACATCTATGTAATTATGTAATTACATAATTATAGTAATTGTAATTATAGTTGCTGGTGGACACCAACCAGCAACGGCCCGTGCATCTGGTAAAGGGAAAGCATTGGGGCAGAGGTGTGCGCCGCCGCGCCACGCCGCCGCCACCGGCAATTAGTGACTCGCCACACACACGCCGCCGCCACTGGATAGCAAACTTTGACGGCTCGCCGCCGCCGCCGAATCAGGAATAGTCAAAGGTCAAAAAAACGTCCAGATAGACACTGAACTACATACATAGCGCAACAAATAAAACGAAGTCATTTGTTATGAGACGCTTGGGAAAAGTCAACACTTAGCTCGCCAGAAAAATGTATTATAACGACAAGCACGTGTAAACGCCGCCGCGGCCGTGAAAAGTGTACTCAATTCGCCGCCGCCTTCTGACAGCCGGCGCGCCGACCATCGCCGCCGTCACTGCAAGAAATAAACGAAAACGCAGCCGCCGTTCTTAATTTGGCGGCGCACACGTCTGCATTGGGGGAAGCTCTTCAGGACAGCATGTTCCTCGAAGGGGCAGCTTCGAAACCGCCTTGAGCCTTATTTATTTCCGACAGCGTGAACATGGCAGTGATAATTAGAAAGAGGGGATTATCAGCAGTGAGGGCGGAAGGGGGAGTTCAGTGCGCTGATTGAGTGAGCGAAGCAAACGAAAATCAGCGTTTGCTAGCCAGTGTGTGCAATAATTTGAAGATATTTAATTCGGCTGAACATGGATACCACATAATGAGCTACCATACCTAACCAGTGTTGCAACCCACGCATTTGACACCACCCGTGCATCATCTAGTAACATGCAAACTTGATTTTCTTTTCTTTCTATTTCTACTTAATTATAGATTTACACCGGTACTGCCTTTTTTTTTAATTCACACCTCAGATCCATCCATTTACACATACAAAACGAGGCGCGTGCCATTTCCAGGGAAAGTCGGTGGCTTTCCTGAAGAGCACTGGGCGTGGACGAAGGGAGCCACGTCATAAATTACATTTAATGTGAACACGCAATAGGGGGAAGTCATTAGAAAGGCAGGGAGGGTTTGTTTCTAGTCCGGCAGGTCAGACGGGGAGGCGGGAAAAAGGAGGAGGCATGAGATCTTATTAAAATTAACAAGACTTATTACACCATTATTGCTGTCAAAGTTAATTACCGCTGCACGGCATTCGTTTGCCAAAAGCGCTGCGTTAGCCACCACCAAGCGCAAAATGCTGAATGTTATTTAATGATGCGCATTGCAGAAACACGGTTGTTTTCGCAGTTCTTATCCAGACCTGTCTTGTTTTGTTGACAACTGGTTTAAACTAGCTAATTAGCTCGAGTTGTGAAGGTCTCCACGGTATTTGTACCGCGTGGTCGCCTTACCTAGTCGGAGGTACTGGTAACACGGAATTTGTGCTAGGAACACCACTGAGTCAATAAAATGCGTCGACACGAAATGGACTGTGTGACGCTGTCAACAAGGAGTTACAGATGCATGGTAAGGTGTATATTTGGGGTTTGTTCAACATCTCCGTAATGTGTGGTGCAGTGGCAACGCGGACCGCTGCACTGTGACTGAGGTTGGCACTAATGGCCTAGCTGTCGTCGCGCTATTACTCTTCAATCCCCCCCCCCCCCACATCAACAAGACTGAGATGTGAGTAAAATTCGAGTTGGTAGACAGCAGGTTTCCACAAAATTAGAGCTGCATGGTCGACTGGTCGTTTTTTATATTCGGAGATATTGATAACACCGCTGACACCATCCTGACGACCAAGATACGGGCGAAAGGCTTCTAAGGTCGTGCTGGTCGTATTTCACTTGTTCGTTTGTTCACTGAAGGACATAGTTAGCACTCCTGCTTGCCGGACAATTAATCAGGTATTGTTGCTGATGACCATGACCAGTATAAGCTATCCGGCAAGACCTATAACGACATTAGGGGGGTACACAATATGGCTGCTACAACGCGACGTTGCCGAGGATGTAGCTCCGCAATCCCGGCATCTTCAGTAGTTCAGCCACTGGATCGAGTTAGTTTTTTGGGGTTAACTCGCGACATCTGTTGACAAGTAGTGACGATTTCAAAATAATAATTCCAATTCAACGGAGATTTAGGTAACAAATTTGTCTTGGGTTTAAAATTAAATAACTTATTGGGTTGTCACACTACCACTCACGAAGTTTTAGAGTCAACGGGAAATAGGCTCTCAACACGTTTGTGCGGTGAGAAACTGTTTCACGAAAAAGAGCGGCAGCATCTCAGTTGGCATTGTTTTTGGTCTGTAACTAACGTCCGCGACTGAAGGAAAGCAGCGACAAGACAATTCAACGGAACCAGCAGTGCTTTCGGTGGCCATATTGTCCAATTTAGTCGCTTAAGCACAATTTGCTGCTACTTCCTACGCAATTTTTCGGACAAAGAAAAAAAATCAAAGTTTAAAAATAACTATTAGCCAATTTTTTATCCTTAAGCCTCAGCCTAAGGAAAGCCCAGAACCGGAAGTTGATATCGCGTTTGTGTGCGCGAACCATTAAATAATATTTATTACATGCTTAAATATTTACTTCAAGGTCCGACCGGTATGTGCAGTACAATCATGGCATGGCTTGCGAATGATGAAAACGTCATCTATCGGAAGATGTCCTCGAACCGCTACCAACGTCAATGGGGCCAATTCCGGATTGCGTAGATGTTAAAAATCCGGGAAGGAGAAAGACGTCTAGTAAGGCCTATAGTAAAACCGGGGGATGCGAAACAGGTAACCAACGATGGCAGGAGGCCAATGTAGGATTTATAATAAATCCCGTAGCCGTTGATGCCTGATGGACTCTCGGTCTGCCTTGAGAGGCACGGATTCCGGGGACTTTCCCAGGTAACCATTTCCCGTCACCGACTAGTCTGGGTTCAGACGCTGTTTTTTGCACGACAGGGAAGCCCAACACACTCGGCTTTCGCCTCGCCTCGACTCGTCTGGATAGTAGTGTTCACGTGGTGAGACATCGTCTGAACCTAGACTAGCCACCGACCAGAACGTACATTTGATGATAACGCCATAAACTAAAACTGAAAAGGGCGGAAGAAACCTCCAGTTTAAGCGGACATTTAAAACAGCGATATCGTAGCTGAAATGGCTGCTTTAAGTATTCGGTCGAGTCGAGACAAGGATTAAACCTTCCTTGTCATTCAAGAGTCGTCTAAACCAAGAATTGGGTAGCTTCAGGTTTAGAAACTTAACTAGATACCGTATCTTACCTCTTTCAATTGTATGCTACGCCCTATCGGTAGTTCCGGCTACTAAATACCTCTGATAAGGCTTTGCCCTCGTGCTGTTTCGAAGGCAAAAGCATTCGGAGAGGCATTAGTAGCCGCAACTACCCCATGGGCCTCTCGTAGGTTTGGAAGTGCTAAGATGCCCTATCTAGTTAGCGTTCTAATCTACGGTTTAGGAAAGTATGAGACTGGAGATACATCCTACAGTCTTGGGTGCATTGCTAGCTGAGCCAGTCCCACCAAGAGGGCTACCGGAGGGGGCCCCCTAATTTCTCAAATATAAGCCTAATTAATCAAATGTAAGCTTATTTACCGCACTCAAATATAAGCCCAATTACTCAAATATCCTACCTGATAATTACTCTTAATGTAAGCCTAATTACTAAAAAGTAGGCCTAATTACTCAAATATAGGCTTAATTACTAAAATGTAGGCCTAATTACTCAAGTATAAGCCTAATTAATAAAATTTAGACCTAATTGATCAAACATAAGCTTAATTACTAAAATGTAGGCCTAATTACTCACGTATAAGCCTAATTACTCAATGTAGGCCTAATTACTCAAGTATATAAGCCTAATTACTAACATACAGGCATAATTACTCAAAACTTGGCGTAACCACACGGGCTTAAGTGCCAACATGCTACTGCTACACTCCTTGGGGAACGTAATTAAACTATAAACTCTTGTCCCCAATATCCAAGGCTTGATTCAACCAATAAAACAGAATAATACTACATCTCTGACAAGTTGTCGCCATCGCTGTAACACACACTTTTGCCTTTCATTTTTTTGGTATTATTATTATTTATTGAATTTCATTTCGGGGGCTGGTTGGTAGGCTGGGTGGAAAGGTGGCAGCATTCATTTCTTCTCACACCGACTGTCGCCTCTGTTTTTTTTTCCCCGTAAACGACCACGATTATTAGCGCGTTATTGTGCAGCCAACTTCAATTACAGCTGGCCTGGCCCAACACCTCGAGCCAAACAAGCAACAAGAACACAATAATGTCTGCAAAAGCCTACACAAATGGCCAACAACACACGTGCCGATATTCTACGCTTGCCGGATTAGGAAAGAATGTTCTTTTTTTTTTCTTTCTGTTGCGTCCCCTTCTCCCCTTCCCCCTAGAAAATAGTTGTTGCTTGTTGGGCCTCTGGTGCAAACGGCATAATCCAGCAACATTTCCGGCAGTTCTCTTCAAAAGCCCCACATTACCCAAAACAACCCACCCTGAGGCTATAGACCGCATTCGCTGGTTTGTGGAAAGGTTAAAAAGGAAATAATAGCCTCTTTCGAGTGAAACGTGAAACTTACCGCAAAAAGATATTGAATTGAGTGAAAATATCGTGTACTGTGAAAGAGAAGTCTTAAAAACTAAAAAAAAAATACTTGAAAACAATGCAAGTTTTACGTTGAACTATGATACAAGGCTGCGCAATGTTGATACAGCATGCCCTTCAAACACCTCTTCAAAAGGCGCACCCGCTAATAATTCAGCTTCAACTACGGATGCAACAGACTAGAGCAGCTTGCACGCCATTGCCCACAGCGTCCATATTGAAAGTAACCTTACATCATTAAGCTGCTTATTGCCATCAAGAAATTTCCATAATATATGTCAATTTCCTACCGATTACATTTTCTTTAAATAACAAAAAAAATTAGTTTACTTTTTTAATTCTTATGCATGGTTAAATATCATAATCGTCTACTACAACGATGCACCTATGGGAGACAACAACGAATTCGGAATTATTTACTAAGGAACATTAAAGGCGGGTTACCACGAAAGAAAAGCCTTGAAGCATCTAGTGCTATGTATAGGCTATCAGGACCGAGCCATTGTTGTATCTCTCCTAGGAAAGTGGCTGATTACCTATTTATTACCCAATTTCACGATCTCAGTCCACAACAAAGAATGAATCGTGCCGACATTCTTTTGCTCAGAAAGGTCAGTAATGCGATAAAGATGTCATTGTTGACAGCATTGTTATTCCTTGCTTAGTGAGGGGTTCTGTGCTCTTGTTTACTGATTGTAACTCGATTCCGAATTGCCCCATCACCGTACATACCACGGAAACTCGACGACGAGCAGCCCCTTCAGACAACTTCTCTTACAATTTTTTTAGGAGTTGTTTGAAGGGGCTATTCGGCGTTAAGTTTCCACGGTACTGGACCGTAAATAACCTTTACAGTTCAGTGTCATAATGTTTTCGTGCTACAATAAAAAATAATAACAAAACGAAAGCATTTTTTTCTTGCTTAAGCAAAACAAGCTCTTCACGGTGCTGTTCGTAATCTTAATCAAGACTGTAACTTCCTTTTTAACATCTGCAGCAAGCATGATGTTCTTAAATTCATAAGCAGGCGTGATATCCAGGCGTGATATCCAAGAGCAGGCGTGATATCCTATATCACTCCTCCTATTGCATCTCAGTCCTAAACCCATTGTTGCAATATCGTCGTGGGAATCTGGCTGTTGCAGACATAGGGCCTTAGGACTTCGGGCAGATGACCAGGAGTGGTTAACGCTCGTCAAACCCTTTGAAACCTTTTGTGTTCGATTGTTTAAGGAGGACTGAGATCGTGAAATTGGGTGATAACTAGTTCTCTCGAGCACTTGCTCGCTGCAAGCAAATGAATGCACAAAGCCACGTGCAATAAACAAGCCATGTGCCTCTTTAATTATTGATTAAAAATTTGGTATGACCTCGTGCACCTGGAAGCTGCAAGAAAGCTGTAAAGGTTAACGATGTTATTGAGTGCAAGCCCAGAGGCAGAGAGAACTAGATGACGATAGATGCTGTAAATTTTTGTGTGGTGGAAACCCGCCTTTTAAGTTCTACGGGTCATCTGCGCCATAACAAGGGAATCGCAAAATAAACTACAATAACAGAGCAAATCATAGAACAAATTCCCCCGATACTCGACGAAAAATAACAACTGCACGCAAATCTTGTTAATTCCGTCGCCACCGTGTATCCAGCCATGCCCGCAACACAGGTTGAAGCCACAAATAACGCACTGCATACGACGTCACCGACCTGTTGTGCCTTGTTATTCGTGCATCAGGAACAACAATATGGGACGTGCAAATAACAACACACAACAATGAATGGGTAACGAAATGGATGGCGCAGTGTGCATGTAAGCAGCGAAGGACTAAGTTCTGCGAAAACAACCATTGTTAAGTATACATAGCCACGGCTCGTTACTCTTAGGAATCATTTCTTTTCTCTCTTTCTCCCCCCCCCCCCCCGGGGGGTCGGGTTGGGTTTTTGGTACTTGTATACTGGGCACTTGGTACGGTAGTTGCGTATGTAGTTGGTGTTACGGTGTGCCGCTCAGGAGTTTATTTGTGATTAGGGTTTAACTAGTTTCGTAGGTTAGGTTAGAGCAGATGATAACAATAACAACATCCACCTGGTCCCTGACGTAACCTTCACTCGGAACTGGACTATCAGCAAAACAAAGTGAAACGTCATTGGCGCCAAGAGCCGAATTGTGACTGGAACTGAACTATCAATAAAACAACAAGAATGGTCATTGGTCCTATGAACTCAAAGCTCACCTTGGCTGACATTCTCTTGCAAAAATTAAAGGGCACTCGCGTTATGAATTTAAAATCAAATCCTACAACGGTGCAGTATTTGTAGCATACTTCCGGTCATATGCTACTCACTGTATGACAAGTGGCGCACCCACTTGGGGGAGGGGAGAGGACTGGCATTCAAAATGGAGTCCAAGAAATTCAGCCAAGGGGGAGGGGTGCTACAAGTCCCTTGGAGAAATGTAAATGCATTCATTTCTACCCATTCCGGCCTACGCCTTCAAACCGTCCGTACCTCCCCCAACCCCCGCATCTATCTCCATCCAGTCATGGATGAGTTTTATAAAGTTTATTTTCCTAAAGACATTAATTTTCTCCTATTTTTCCCCTCGATTTTGCTATATTCACTCTAACCTATGTAAATGTCGCAAAAACTCCTTCGCGCAGGATGCTCGAATACAGTGAGACGATTATGTCCTTTCGTGATCTGGGCTGTTTGACCACCTTCATTGCTATTCAACAAATCACGGCGAAAATCCTAATTTCTTCCTATTCCATTGAATCCCAAGTTCCACATCTTTGAATCTTTCCAGCTGCTTTAAATCCTACAGTCTACCAGCAGTGCCACCGTCTACTAGCGTGACCTCTTTTAATTTTCAATCAACAACAAGGGGAGAAGGACGAGAGTACGGTAAATGATCCCACCGAAGAAATTAAAGAAAAAAGAAAAAGAAAAAAAAAGAGACCCATCTTCAGTCACAGTACACGATTAAAAAAAAAACGTATCTTCTGTCATCTCTTACGAATTTGACAACGTTGCTTCAGTTGCAGCAGCATTACCCGTTAAAATCCTTTTTTTTTTGTTTTTTATTTTATTTTTTCTTGTATTATTTTTTCCTGCCAGCAGTGTGCTTTATTCTCCTTAAGGATTTGCGCTTCGTATTTCATTCTCTGGGAAAACTGCAAAGCTAACACCCCCCCCCAAAAAAGAAGACTGTTTTGCTCTAGCACTGCAAACAAGAAATAAAAGAAAATAAAACACGTAAAAAAAAACCGAAGAATTGAAGGAAGGAATAGGAAAAAAAAGCTTAACAAATCCCAAGCGTATGGGTCGTCTTGTCCTGGAACCAATGTAAACAAGACCTCAGGAAGAGACGTTGATATAAATCCTCTTTTTTCGAGCTACTTACATCCCGAATTAAAGACGACAACATGTGTAGAGGCTTTCTTAAGTGTTTGAGCGTTTACAAAAATAGGAAAACAGATTAGGTAATTCTGCAAAGGTCTAGCTGAGGTAAAATTCGAGTGTTTAATAGCTAGTAGAAAGGTTAAAGGCACGTCCATAGTTCAGAACGTTAACTAGATATCACCTATTCCAAACCTACACGGCAACCTGTCGGTAGTTTAGGCTACTAATACCTCTGACAACGCTTTTGCCTTCGCAGCAGCATATAGGCAAAGCATTAGAAGAGGTATTAGTAGCCGCAGCTTCCGCCAGGGTCCCGTGTAGGCTTGGAGGAGGTAACATGTGACATCTCGTTAACATTTCTAATTTATGGCACATGCTTCCAAATGAGCTACATATTCATTTTTATTGACAGTTCACGTTAAGTACACTCAAAAAACTGGCGGGAAATATCAGCTCGACGACCCGCGTAATTAGAGCCCGGGTTCATGCAACAACGTGCTGATAGAGGGCTTTCTCGCACTACACTCAGTATCCTGAGAGGTGACAGTATAACGAAACATTGAGTAGCAAAGTAGTGAATGCAGTATTCTCGAGAACAATTTATCATGAAAAGCGACGTTTCGGCACACTCAATCATGCCATTATCATGCAAAAGGCTGTAGCAAATTCAAAGAACAATTTATCATGAAATGCGACGTTTCGGCACACTCAATCGTGCCATTATCATGCAAAAGGCTGTAGCAAATTCAAACAACAATTTATCATGAAATGCGACGCTTCGGCACACTCAATCGTGCCATTATCATGCAAAAGGCTGTAGCAAATTCAAACAACAATTTATCATGAAATGCGACGTTTCGGCACACTCAATCGTGCCATTATCATGCAAAAGGCTGTAGCAAATTCAAACAACAATTTATCATGAAATGCGACGCTTCGGCACACTCAATCGTGCCATTATCATGCAAAAGGCTGTAGCAAATTCAAACAACAATTTATCATGAAATGCGACGTTTCGGCACACTCAATCGTGTCATTATCATGCAAAAGGCTGTAGCAAATTCAAACAACAATTTATCATGAAATGCGACGTTTCGGCACACTCAATCGTGCCATTATCATGCAAAAGGCTGTAGCAAATTCAAACAACAATTTATCATGAAATGCGACGCTTCGGCACACTCAATCGTGCCATTATCATGCAAAAGGCTGTAGCAAATTCAAAGAACAATTTATCATGAAATGCGACGTTTCGGCACACTCAATCGTGCCATTATCATGCAAAAGGCTGTAGCAAATTCAAAGAACAATTTATCATGAAATGCGACGTTTCGGCACACTCAATCGTGCCATTATCATGCAAAAGGCTGTAGCAAATTCAAACAACAATTTATCATGAAATGCGACGTTTCGGCACACTCAATCGTGCCATTATCATGCAAAAGGCTGTACCAAATTCAAAGAACAATTTATCAGGAAATGTGACGTTCAGCACAGTCAATCGTGCCATTATCATGCAAAAGGCTGTAGCAAATTCAAACAACAATTTATCATGAAATTCGACGTTTCGGCACACTCAATCGTGCCATTATCATGCAAAAGGCCGTAGCAAATTCAAAGAACAATTTATCAGGAAATGTGACGTTTCAGCACACTCAGTCGTGCCATTATCATGCAAAATGCTAACAA
>JAHWFP010082359.1:0-19279 GCA_023313725.1 Lithobius niger
TATGGCCATAAATAATGACCGGTCGCTTAAGTAGCAAAAGAATGAAACGCTTAAAATACTAGGCCTACGTGCTCAAAGAAAAATTAGGTGTCCTCGAATTTGTGATTCGATATAGACACTAGGCATTTTCAAGAATATTGCAGCCTAAAATGAATAAAATCGGGTAACATGTGAAACAAAATGGCTTACCTTTACATTTCAAAACTCGTTAAAAATTTGGATTTTTGCCTGCAAAATTAGTCAACATACCTGTTTCTACCAAATTGAATTAGAGTAGATTTAACTGGTTGGATGGGCGTATCCCACAAAATGGGCCATTGATACAGGATGTCAATATTTCTGTAGCGTTATATTGTTCAGTATGGTATGTAAGGGCCGCCCAAATTTAGTCACCTGCGAATTTCGCTATGAGACTCGTAACAGTTTCACCAAAATCGTTAAAGTAAAATAAAATGACAATAGTCCAATTAATGATCCTTGGAACACTTAACTGGTGACTGGAACAGCATGAGAACAAGCTCCAATTATTCAATTATTAATCTATTCATAGATCAGACCGAAATTTATGTATGAATTTAATTTATGTATTAACAAGGTAAGAGGGACCTTGTCAAAGGCTTTCATGCAATCTATGACTGTCGACAATTGTGTTACTGTCTGATGCGTTCATTATAGTTGGTAAAATGTGAACAGTTTTGTATGGTGGAATGTCTGTACTGAAAACAACTTGGTTAGGCTTAATTAGGTTTTTAGGTATTTTGTAATATGGGATTTTGTAACAGATTCAACGATTTTGGACAAATGGCAAGTGATGCTAAGGGGGCGGTAGTTCATTGGATTGGAATAAGATAACTTTTTAAAAACTGGGTTAACAATTTTGCATTACATCATATTGGTGGTATATAGGCTGTTGCTATGAATTGGGTAAATAATTAATCAAAATAGGGATGAGAAGGTCTTGACAGTGCAGCAAGAACGTAGCTGGAATACAATCTGACCTGTGGTAAAACAACTATTCAGGTTACAGAAGGCATAAGGTTTTGGGCCGAAAAAATTAAATTTGGGATATTTACATGGAGTTTAGTGTATTGTAATCTCTGATCATTTGCCCAATGTTCCGCACATTTTGTAGAATTTCTCTGACATGTCATAGACCTGCCAGGTCGAATATTGTAAGCTAGTTTTCGTCTCTTACAAAAACTGGTCCAGTTTTTTTTGTAAGATTTGGCGTGTTGGATGAAAAGCGTGTTGCTGTCTGCTGACTTTGCTGCGAGGTTAACCTCATACCTCGCAACTTTTTAAAACAATTTATCACCCTGCATTCGCAAAGCACGGTGAAAACTTACCTTTATACTGTTTGTTCTTTTCCTTCTAACCTAAATCTATTTTCACTCAATTCTTTTAGTCAGTGATGGAAAGCAGTGCTAAAAATTAACTGTGAACATCAAATGACGTGAGGCGACTTTTTTCCCTGTTAAGTGGGGTAAAAATGTACCAACCTAGTTACATTCGCCCGCCTATAGTGGCCAGTTGCTTAGCGAAACACTGGTTGCCAAGAGAAACATGCTTAACTAGCATACTGCTTACCAAGTCAAAAGACAAAAGACAAAAAAAGGAAACCAAAACAAAACAAAAGACACTCTTTAATTAGCAACACTGGTAAAAAATAAGTTGTACACTTCTAAACTTGTAAAAAAAAGGACATAAAAGAAAATTGCACTGTGTTGATTTCTGGTCTTTAAACAAGGGCATTAACCGCTATTTAAAAAAATAGGGAGCACGGTTCCCCCCCAAACCCCAAAAGGGGGAGGCTTGCTGGAGCCTCACGTGCACCTCATCACCTTTACACCCCCCCCTCCATACGTGTACACTCTCCCCCTCCCTCCCATCCATAAAAATAATTCGACGTAATAAAGTAAGTTCTAATGCAATAGGCCTTTTGTTGGAACCTGTCTGTCATTATGCCTTCTATCGAAGAAACGAAAAAAAAATAGATTAATAATTTCTAATTCAATATGCCTTTTGTTGGAAACCTGTCAATCGGCCTTGACTTGATGAATTCCTCCTCATCGGTCAGTGAGAGAGTGCTGGGGGATGTGTGGCATACCTTCAAATCCCCACTCTCGGCCATCTCTGGTGGCATACTCCCGGTCGTCCCCCTTTCACTGTCTATTCGAGTTTTAGTTGCTAAAACGGATACGACATACAACCCCCAGATCCATAAATTCAAAATAGTGTTATTTAAATCATAATTTCGCGGTGAAGGTGGTTTTTCCCTGATACCGCTATTCAAGATTCGTACCGCAGCTCTTATGTTTGGAGGCTACGACTGACAATCTGCTGCTTCTGCTTATTTTTTTTTAGGAACCACTCACAAAGCTTGCAGTCTGTGTGGGGTGTTAAATGTGATTGTAGAATTTACAAACAAATTACAACGCAAAAAGTCTGAAACCGCTTGTCATGAATAAATGATACGAAATGAACTGATCATATAAACAAACCTATAAGCCACTGTAAGATCCATTCAAGATCTATTCAAATAATAATACTTTCAGCCAATCATAGCTCAAACATTTGTTTCAGCTGCGGTTGGCTGGAAGTTATAATTAAAATCCCCATATCGCATGTTATTTGTGCATTTACAATAAGGAACCAGTAGTTATATTTAAAATATCATCGAAACTGATTGTAAGAAAATGCACGATTAAATTGTACCATTGCAAAATTCTTAAACGTCGTAAAAGGATCAAATATTGCGCAATAAATCTTTCATTAAATACTTTATTGCGTGGCAAATACATACAGCACAGTACAGAAAGGGTCATATGTACATTTGTACGAAGAGTTAAATTAATACTTAAAACAGATTGAAAGAATGTGTATTATAACATGTAACACGACAAAATTCTTAAAACCCTCAACATGATTAAAATTTACAAAATTAACCCTTTACTTTGCACACTCATCATGTAGAAATCGCATATTGCAAAATAAGGAAACAGTGATTCGAAATTGTCATGATTTAAACGGTACTGACTTCGAATGCAAAAAAATGCATGATTAATTTAAAGGCATGGCAAAGAAACTCTTAAAACTTTATCCATTAAATACTAAAAAATGAACCCTTTATTTAACACGTTTGTTTTGTGATGATTGCATTCTCTGCTGCACAATAACACAAATAACAATAGTGACAAGTTTTTATTATTTAAATGGAACTGAGTCAGATTGCAATAAAGTGTATGATTAACTTAAATATGTATGGTTAAATACACAACTACAAAGTTCTTTAAACTTTTATTATGATAAATGGTACAAATTGAACCGTTTATTTCGTACACTAATTATGTCGTTATAATTGCATATTGCACAATAAGGAAACAAGACTACAAAAATTGTTATTAGTTAAATGTTGTTGAAACCAGTTGCAACAAAGTGTTTGATTAATGATGTGTGCGATTAATGCATGACATATTTATTAAAACATTAACTATGATTAACTATTACAAAATTAATCCTTTATTATAGTGCACAATATCAATATGTTAATTTGTATTTCCAAGGATTTATACGATTTTATTGGAAGAACCTCCAATATGAACATGCTATGGAGGTAATTACGAGATCAGCTGATCACATCTAGAGGGGCCTATTTTTTTTAGTATCTAATGTCTAGTTTAGTTTCTGATGCCTATTTTCTCTTCTTTCTTTGCCTTAGGGACAATTATTTCTAGTATTTTGCCTAATTTGGTTTTTCTATGTAAATAATGATTGATCAGCGTATAGTTTCTAACAAAAATTATACTAAAAAAGGCCACATGCTAACAACATAGGGCTATAATTGTATGTGGCGCACAAACATATTATGACTTTAATCCCTAACGTGTGGGGAGAAATAATCACATATTAACTCTGCAACCTACACCATTGTTATTACACGATACTACAACAATCGCATAAAAAAGTGTGCTAATAATTTTAAACGATCTATAATATCAAGTCCAACAAACACAACACACGATTCGAAAATCGAAGAAGTCGCTAAGGCGAATATTCAGTTCAAAGTCATTAAGTTGATTAGTGATTATAGCTCAAATCACAAGTAGTACAGTAGGTGGTTTTAATAAATAATAAGAAATTGTATACATAAAAAATTACGATACAGTAGCACGATATACATGTGATTCAATGGACCTACATTACTGCGAAGTACAGGCAATCAGAAAATAAATAAAAACTCGAGAATGACTACGAATTGCAAAGCTAAAGCACACATGGTAGAATGTAATTTTTCATCTAATAACGCATTGTGTATTAACAATAAAATACACAGTTGAAGAAGAATACGAGTAGCAATAAATGCCATATTGTGATGCAATATTCTCAATTTAACTTATAATTAAGGAAAAGGACCAATAAAGAAACTTTTCACACAACCTTCGGGAATACTGAATGAAATCTGTACTTTGGCCTTTATGTTTTTCTTGTATAATAGTACGGACTGTTTTTATTAAGCTGCAGATACGGCACGAAAGGCTTTACTTGATACGGAAAATGCAGGTTTCAAGTTTCTGCCCCACTGAATCCAAAAATCGGGTTTGGGGCTTGGGGTCAAACTGTGTTCTTATTCTCTGAACAGTAATTACCACAAAAATTCGATTAGCTTATGTTCTTAAATTCTCTGAAACTAACTGCAGCAAGGGAGGATAACGGTTAACCAACAAGAATAACTTAAATCTGTATGTTGAAAATGGTTGATAAATCTGACCATCTCCTTTTGTCATCTGCTTTGAGCTCCCTTACGAAATGGTCACTGATTGGCAACTACCAATAGCTGACACTAAATGTAATGTTTTTCATATTGCTCAAGCAAATAAGCTCCAAGATTATTATATCTCTGGAACTCCCTTGGGGCATCTCCGTGTTGTAAAGAAATTGGATGTATGGTTCGATAGTAACCTGAAGAGTACCGTCCATTGCTCCAATGTTGTTAAGACAGCTGCTATGATTAGTCGTTGCTTCTTATCCAGGGATTCAAAAAGCTACTTTGGGTATTTTGCATTTTTGTGTTGCCAATTTTAGAGTATGCATGACTGGTCTGGTCCCCTCGTCGCATTAAGGACATTGATCCCGTTGAGTCTGTGCAATACTCGTCCACCAAATTATTGCCAGACCTCTCTAGGATGAACTATATCAAACGACTAAATGTTTTGGGAGTTAACTCCTTCTAGCTTCGCCGATTAAAAGATGACTTGGCTCTAATGTACCCTTTTTACATGACCACTGTGACTTTAATTATGGTCGTTTCTTCTCTCTTCGCACCTGATCCGAAAGTAAAGGGCACTCACTAAATCTTGTGACCTACAGTCCTCTTTGCAGGATTGTAGAAATTGGTTTTTCCACACACATGTGGAAAAATACCCTTATTGGTTATTTTTTAAAAAGAAACTGGGCGCACGAAGATACTATCCAAATACGATTTTTGGAACTAGCCAAACTCTGACCATAAATATTCTGGCAGGGTGTCAGTGGTCTGTGATGTGCTTCCTTGGGTTTAAATCGCATTTGCAGCGAGTTATTTGCATTTATGTTAATAAATGCCACACACTGACGAAGGTTTACAAAATGGTAGTAAAGGAGTTTTTCAGTTCAAGTTAACCTTTGTTGAGCCTTAAGTCAACTGAAGGAAACTAATTTTCGTGCAGATGAGACAGCTTAATTTTGAACCGGACTGGTTAATTTAAAAATTCATAGAAGTGCATAAGGAAATAGGCAAAACTTGGAATATGAACTAGCTAAAATATCGGATCATAGCTTTAATCCAGAATTGATCTGATAGCCCCGATACCTGGACGAGCTAGCCTGGGATTTTCCACAACTCAGTTACCAAGCAGTCCAAGCTGTCTTTATCACAATAAAAGGATATATTGGAATTCACAAAATACTTGTGGCTCATTGTTGAAGATCTAATTAAAACTAGAACATTTTTCACGGCTACATTTGTCACTCTTTTTGAAATTAAGTCCGCATTAAAATCTCGGGATACTAGTCACAAGCGTTTACAACCCTTTTTGTGTCTGCTTTGAATTCAAATTTAATCTGCCACAAGAAACACCTTTTCTAGCTGTAGTTGGTTTGCACCCAATTCCTTTATTTTCTTGAACATTTAAAATATAGATTCATAGCAATTTCAAGAGTGCTCAACACGCACAATCCAAGTATTGACCCCAGAAAACCACCAATGTCACAGAAAAGTTTCACAAGAGAATCTTTAGGCACGTTGGTAAAAGATAAAACAATGCTTTCTGCAGCTGAAAAACGGGACTCCCATCCATCTTCCTCAACCGACATTTTCGTTTCGTATATCACTTTGCGGCATGGTGGTGGGCAGCAGCAACCATTTCTTCCACCTGGCAAAACAAACAGCTCCAGATATGTGAAATAGTACTCTTTAACTGACGCAGATGAAGTGCATGTCGTTAATGTACTATTAGGCATGAAAGGGAACCTGTAAAGAGATTATTGTTAAAAGTAAATACGCAGCCTGTGATAGGCTGTAAATGCCAAGAGGGCAAAATGTAACTCTCCAACACTTGATATAAAATCAGTAACTGAAATGAGGGATTTAACTGTAAATAAACCCTAACCATTTTTCGTTATTTTTTGGCTTGTACTAGGAATGGATGGATGCAACAAGCGTCGCTACTGTAAGTAGACTAGGCATATTTTGTTACTGGAATCATCTGCTGTTAACATCCAATGGTATATTATGAAACTTATAATGCCAAGGCCAGCTTCAGACTCCAATCGTTCTTGTGTTTTTTTCAAGAAGGAATGCGCTTGCGAGGGTGGTCTCATTTACGATGAAAGTTGTTAATAAATGTTTTAATGACGCTAATGATGACTACGTGCTAATAATCAGTTTACAAGAATTCAGGACGACAAGTCCACGAAATTTTGTGTAATATCTTACCTCAGAAGACAAACTCGTTTTGTTATGCGTGGAAGCAAATCAGTGAGCGAGTGAATGTGTATCAACAGCATCTCGCAACAATTTGTGAGCCTAGCGTATTCATGAACCCAATTCAGTCAATTTTAACGGGATCGTGAGCTAACTAAACCAATGTTAGCTGAACTAATTAATTTATACAAAATATTAAATATATAAATATATTCAGTATTCTGACTACTATAGTTTCGATCAAGTTGGGATGCGAGAAGTACCCTATTCTACTGAATGAGCCGCATAATATATGTATACCTATAATTCGCCCCTGCATATTCGTTAAATCACCATTTCTCTCTGAAATGGGTGATTTAGCTAAAAGACCAACTGCCTTGTATCATAAATGCTTGTCCCCAGCATTATTGGTGCCAGTACACCAGTACTCGTCCATTCTTGATTGTGCAGCAAAGAAACTGGAATTCACTAGCAGGGAATTTTGAACCCATGACAAATTGTACTGCTTCTAAAAAAAACTGACTTACTTTCTGACTTACTTCTTGAAAACTAGTCTATTTAGAATGAAAAATTTAACCGGTCTTTAGCAAGGCTAAATTTCTTTCAGGTGAAGTAAAGCTGACTAAAGAATAAAAGCTATTTTCGTATTTTCTTATAACCTTTCATCGGCCAAAAGCTTTAAGGCTTTGTTCGGTAGCCGGAAAAAATGCCCCTGACAAACGCCCCCCGGAAAAAAAAGCTCCCAAAACACCCCCTGGAAAAAACGCCCCCAGAAAAAAACGCTCACAGGAAAAAACGCTCCTAGGAAAAAACGTCCTCAGAACAAAACGCCCCCAATTAGGGGAAAATACCCCAATGGCGGTCATCATAGCTGAGCCTCAGATTTAAGACAGCTCATCTATAAGAGCATTAGTTTGCTTCAGATAACTTAATGCTCCAAGAAAATAATAAAAAAAAATGATGTTTGCATATTTACCCTCCGTTTACAATTCATTTTTAGCTGCTATTTTTCTTAAACTAAACTTCTTTCGCTGTCAAAACGTCCAGTGAATTTCACAATTGAGCTGATTCATCTGTATGAGCATTAGTTTGCTTCAAATGATTTACATCTCCAGGAATTTTATTTAAATTATATCTTTGCGTATTTATTAAACTTTTCCTCGTTAACAATTCACATACTTAGCTACTTTTTCCTTCAACTAGCCTTCTTACTCCTTCAAAAAGTCTGTGGATCCAGAACATCGTGTCCAATTCTTGAGTCTCCCTATTCTAGACTACCTCCGCGGAATCACCCACAATTTTACTCTCACTAAGTCATTTCAGTTTTTATGCAAAACAGTATTTCTTTTAAGTAAATCAAATACAAAAGGAGCGAGTGTCATACAGGTACAAATTCGCTATAGAGGAATCCTACTGGGGACGTGAAATTGCTCACAATTGTAATATCCCTGCCTAAGTTTTAAGAAAAACGGTATATCTTTAAAGTAATTCAAATGCAACCAGACAGGGTGTCGTAATGGTACTAATTTGCTAACGGAATCTCTACTCGAGGTGTGGAATTGCTCACAATTTCAACCTTTTTTGAAAAATAAATTTTTTGGAGCTTTACGTCATCTGAAGCAAACTAATGCTTGTATAGATGAACCAGCTCAATTTTGAACCTTACTACTTAAGGAAGTGCAGTTAAGAAATGAGGTGAACCTGGGGATGCGAACCAAAAACCATTTACCTAAGTACATTATTACCTGGGGGATTTTTTTCTTAGGAGCGTTTTTTCCTGGCGCATTTTGTCTGGGGCGTTTTTTCCGCTTTGTTGGGTTCGGTATAGATTATGCAAAGATGAAACAAACTCATTTTCTACAAAGAAGATATAAATCACCTGTAATTGAGTCGTAGTAGAAGCTTGTATCTCACGCAATTCAGTTTGCAGATTTCATGCTCTTCTTCGCTGATGCAATTGTATCGCTTTTCATCAAGGACAAGCTCCTATAGTTAAAAAAAATACCAGTAAGTGCAAAACAAATGAAGGCAATAAAAAAAGTTGTATACCCATCACAGTGCATATAACAGAGTTTGTATGCGAGCTGTAAAAGTGGGGAAAAAATGAATTTTCTAATGTTCTTTTCCAGGCCAGAAGAATGTAGAACACTGACAGATTGTAAACGTCAGGTTGAAAAAGCCTAGAGTTTTCTCACTATCTTGATTTTTAGAGATAGTGTAATCAAAGTAATACTATAAACAATATTTTTTACAATATCATTATTTGCAAAGCCTCCGTTTTTGTAAGATCTTGCGCCAGCACTTGTAGGTAAAAATAGGTAAAAAAGCTTCATTAGACCTCCACTAATTTTCTTTGTCATGCCCAACCATGTTTGCTCCTGTTCCGTTATTTTAACCAGTTTGGTTTTAACAAGATTTAAATACTCTTTTATAGAAACTAATCCAGGCCAAGGAAACCGTAGCCTAGAAGGAGGCTTGGAAAATGCAATTGCTGAGACTGGATAAAGCTAGAAAAGGAAAGGAATTTGATTATGATTAGGCCATATGAACCTTGATATAAGTAAGTAATCTTCTTTCAGACGAGCTATCATGCAACATGTATGTACGTAATTTTCAACTGTATTAGCAATTAAAAATGAGCTTGATGTTTTTCTACTGATGTTTAACTCTGTCAGTGTTCGGCGTGATTTGTTGTACCATTGAACTCGGTTAACTCTCCATTTCTTTGTCGGTTCATGTCCGACTACCTGTTAAAGATCACAACTTTAAATGATGTGGCTATGATGTTATTATCATATCCATTGTTCTAAACTTGGAAATAAAGCTAGATTACTGACAAACCAACAATTTTTTTTCTTCTGATACCTAACGGTACTCGAGGACATCATTTCAAATTGAGGGAAAAATTATCCCGGCTCAATATTAGTCAACGCTTTTTCTGTGAGCGGGTGGTCAACCCATGGAATTCTCTGCCGGTTTCAGTTGTTTCAGCACCCAACCTGTCTTGCTTTAAGGCCCGTCTGAATGTGTGGAGAGGCTAATTCCACACGATGCTTTTTTCTGGGGGGGGGGGGGGGTAGGTGTCTTCTTCCTTTCCTTATCTTCAGCTTATCTTTATAAACAACCCGGAACAGAGGTTCTTGTTGAATTCCCATTCTCTCCATTAACTCCACATACAGGTTTTTTGCCATTTTTAATATGAAGTGCCTGCTAACTCCTCGTTGCTGCCCAGGACATTCTCATTCTCTCTCCCTTATTCTGTCGTCTTTGGGTCCGTAATTCCTTAAAGATGGCGACTTCTCTGAATAGCAATGCCACAGTGTGAGGTTAGGTTGTTTCAGGAACGTAACAAAGACGAGCATACATGAGTGTACATGATAACGGAGTGTAGATGATTCATGATGCCACATGTTCTACTTCTCGTTCTGGGTTGCAACGCCATCCAGCTAAATGCAAAACGACAAGTGTTAATTATTTTCTGTGATAACCAACATTAAAAATAGGCTAAATTGGTTTTTAACCAACAGACAGGGGCGAAAATTCATGCTACGATTATTCCAGGCATGTAGCACCTACGTGTACAACAGCATTCCACAAGCGTGAAGCAGTGAAGCAGACGGATTCTTCAAGCTAATTCCTACTGGTGTACAAATGACGTGTTTTGCCACCTAACTCACCGCCGGTTTATGGCTTGCCAAAAGTTGACGACCTTTTAGCAGTGTTTTGGTAAATTACGATTCTGGCAATGTCGAATCAACTAGCCCGAGTCCGGGAAAAGAAACCTATTGCATCACTCCCAGGCGGCCTTATGACATGAAATGGAACATAAAGCGATAGTTGCTACATGGTCACTTACACAGGATGTGTGCATTTAATAGCTCCTGGCTGAGTATATCCCTTAGAAGTTGTGTAAACTGAAGCCATCTAGATTAGTATTACACGATGTTGCATGAAGAAACCTCCAAACTGCCAAACCTGGCATAACCTGGCAAATCTGACATAACCTGGCAAACCTGACATAACCTGACAAACCTGACATAACCTGGCAAACCTGACATAACCTGGCAAACCTGACATAACCTGGCAAACCTGAAATAACCTGGCAAACCTGACATAACCTGGCAAACCTGACATAACCTGACAACCCTGACATAACCTGGCAAACCTCACATAACCTGGCAAAATTGACATAACCTGGCAAACTATTAGGAACCAGACGCGTTCTCCCCGTTTGGGTAGAGATTTAACTTTTTATTTTTATTATGCTTTTGCCCAGTGTTCAATATGGACTGGGATGATGTGAAATCCTGATTAGGCTCTTTGTTATGAGCCAAATTTGCATTCCGATTGTTTCAAGACTTTTAGATGACCAGAACTGAAAAACTTTAATTGTGCGAAAACTTGATCCAACGGCAACTATCGTGAGCCAAAAATAGAAGAGTAGTTACAATAAAGCTACACAATTAGGTAAAATTCGTTTTTTTTTGTTTTTGAATGCTTCTAACTTACTTCTACTGCAGGCTGCTTAGATTGCCAGGTTTTCCTTTGCCAATTTGTTTAAATCATGGGCTTGTGAAACTAAGGAAGAGTTCCAGTTGAAACAGACGTTTTCCCCATCCCCGCACACATTCGAGCCGTTCCAATTTAAAAAATTTAAAAACTGAGGAGTATTTGGTCCAATGAGATTCAGGTGTGTTTATAACTACTTATGACTAGTAGTAAATTTCGTTACCAAATTAGCAACGAGGATTGAGACTGCTTTCTATACACTTTGGCTTAGGCTATACTTACAGCAAACTACTCATACGTACAGAAGCAGGTAACTACTTCACAGCCTCCCTCCTCTCTATTCCCATGCTGTGAGCCATATTTTAATTAATGAAGACAACGATGAGAATTAGTTTGACGTGGCCATCCAGAAGTCAAGTAGAAAACTACAGCACAAATAAATTCAGCTCTGAGATGCCTTACAACCTGCTAGGAGAGTTTACATTACTTCCTCAGACACCACAGCTGTTTTAGCTTTGAACCACCTTTAGCTCACTACACCAATTTGTCTCATAAAGCACTGTGTGGTTTGCTAAGCTAACATGCCTCGCACAGACAAAAATTCTATTCTTTCCTTCCAGTCCACGTCCTGTAACCCTTGTGTCTCCGACCAAGGCAGTGAAATGGAAGCAATGTCAATGCGAACGTATGCTTGTAGGGTGACACCCTGCAGCTTTGTCTCTCACGCAACATACAGCAATGGCTTTAGACTAAATCCAGCCTACAGGACAGCTGAACCAACAAGGGTTCCTCTCATACAGGCAACTATCGTGTCATGACATAGACTTACAATATGCTGTAAGAACAGTGAGTTTTCATCCTGCTCCAGGGTTCCCACCAAAATACTGATATCAGTTTCCAGAGTAGATGAAGTCATTTTCCAGGCTATTTACCGTAATCTTAAGAAGGAATGTTGTTCACACATTTTACCAGTTTTGTGTTAAAAGGTTGAAGCTTTTAAATAGGAAATACATTATTTAAAAACTTAATTTTTTCCCTGAGTTTTGCATACAGGTTTTTTGTAAAAATCAGAGAATTCCCTGAGTTCTCCCCGAGTTTCAAACGTAGTTTAAATTCCCTGAGTTTTCCATGTTTTCCAGGTTTTGGGGGGGGAACCCTGTGCTCCTTACGAACCTGTAATTTACCCCAAATTTGGAAAAACAAAACTAGCAAATCGTTCAACACCAATTTTGGTTACCAAAATGGAAGCTTCAACTACGTAAATTTAACGGGGTAAAAGTCATCATACCACTGTGGAAAATGTGAATATACGTGAAAAATTCAATACAGTGTTAATATTAGAAAAATCTGGTGAAAAAAGAGGAAAGGTTGTGTGAAAAATTAGTATTTCAATGCCAGTCAACCAATTTCACATGCTGTACGTCAGCTTTTATTTTGTTTTATTCAGAAAAATGTGAAAAGAATGTGAAGCTGGTTAACTGCCTGGATGAATGACAGCACGACTGTCCATTTTTGCCCAGATAAAATTTGTTTACTACAAAACACTTTTCTAAACACAGTTGCAAACTTCTACCTTGGGAAATATTGTTACTTTTAGTACTTTTGCCAATTAACTTTACATCTTGTGTATACTGTACCTTAATGAAATATTCTATGTTATTCTGTTTTTTTATCACGAAGTAACTGTACGTAAAATAGTTTAGGTGTTGAAATGGCGACTTGATGTAGAGCTAGAGAAAAAGATTTGTATTAGTAGCATGTCAGTCTAAGCACTACACGGCATTATATGTGATATAAGTATGTAAATAATTTACCAAATATGGTTTAACACTGAAACTTAGGTAATTACACTAAAACTATCGGTAAAAATCTCGTAAATCAAAACTCTAAAAGTTAAACCTAAATAATTATCGACAAATATACATGAATGACGTATTTTTACTCAGTGATAGGAAATCCATATTGCAATCAAAAGTGTGTTTTAAAGGTCTTGCCTCTAACACGTACATAAAATCCCACAATTCAAGTGTCGAATTAATTGCACATTAAACCCATTTTAAGATGGTCCTACCCTAAAAATGCAACTCAGATGATTCCATCATGAAATCTGCATCGTAAACCATCCAGTTCCATTATGCAAAACATAAAAAAGAAGAATTCTAAGCAAAAATTGTGAAGTGGACCATAAGGAAACCTAAAGGAAAATTGTATTTTTAAATAAGAGTTATCAGTTTAGTAATGGTACAAGAAAAATACCTTTAGTAACATTTTCAATGATTCCTTTATTGCAATTTAGTATTTTAATTAATCAGCTTGATGGAGGATTTGTATTTAAATAAAAAAAATTAAAACTTTCATCAGTAGTTTAATAAATTAAAGAGAATATCCATGTGTGCATGTGTCTGTCTATTAACCATGCAACATTGAAACCAAAAATTTAACTGAAGCATGTAAAGAAACTCCAAATGTGCACCACTGGAGAATTTAAACAAAAATTAAATAGTTAGTTTTTTCTATAATAAATATTTTAAAGGTTACAACCAAGTCCATCAGTTCCAGAAAAAAATAATCAAGACTGCTCAACCAAATAACTTAAATGTAGCCTCATGGAAGAAACCTTTGCTAACTTACAGAATTTTACATTTGCAAAAACATCTGTGTCGACAATTTTGTATAGAAAGGTAAAATACGATAAGGGAGGGACCAGCAGATAAATAGGTGCCACCATGTTGTGAATTTTGTAACTTTTACAATATGGCGGCACCGACCTAGGTTTACAGGCTGTTTCCTTCCTTTATGTTATTTTACCTTTTCGTTTGTGAATAAAGCACACCATTTTAAGTTTATGTGCTGAAAATTTAAACAGTGCTTTGTGTGAAATATGAGTCCGGTTTTTTCAGGAAACCACGTGATGAGTATCGCCATACATAGGCTCCTCCACACAGCACGGATCAGACAGAGGAAAGACCCAAAGTTATCCTAGGTAAGGCTTAGAGACAGATCAAAATAACTTATTGGGAACGGTATCGCGAACGCGAGGAAATTATCTCTCATGCAGGTTTTTGCGTTAGAAATGAGGGGGCGAAACCAGCCTATTTACTTCATTGAACACGAGATTCGAAGAAGTGTTCATTTCCTATGAAATTTGAAGACAAGGATTCTGACCAGGGTAGATTAAGTAGGTAGTGACGCTTTTCTGAAAACGGGGGGTATAAAAAAGACCTGCTTCCACCAACGTCACCAGAAGACAGCACTTGTCTGGTCCGCATAGGAGGCGAAACTTGAAATAAAACATGGCAGCATCGTTGCCATGGTAACCATGATAATAGCAACAACACCTGCGGAAACAGACGAAATACTCGTGCGTGGGCAACATCGAAGTTGAAGAACCTATTCTGTGTTCGATTCAAACTGTATACAGTTCGTTACACTAAGCATAAACCACGGCAGAAGCTTAAGCCTGAACGGGAAATGAGGACACTACTTGAACGTTCTCCGAACACAATACCGTATGTGATAATTAGCTCCACTCGTAACGACACACCATTTTAAAATTGAATGTTGGTTTTTAAAAATAAAACTTGATCAGCCAGTTATGATCTTTCTGTAAATTATTTTAATGTCCTAATCCGAATTACGATATATTTTAAGCCAATTAATTTTGTATTCTTATCGTGATCAATTTGTTTTAGTGACGCTAAATAGTTTTGATCCCCATGATGCTTTGCGCTTCCCGTTACTTCACGACAGCGCCCTCTGGCGGTAAATCATTGAAAGCAGGGTAGTTTTTGGGCCAAAATGTTTGCCGTTGTAAGAGAAAGAGTGGCACTACCTATACATTCTTCTACCCTGGTTCTGACCACTGGGCTATGATAATATACAATGGTCGTGGTTTCAGGACTTTCTCACAAAAGTCACATTGGGTCGGGGAAATTACTTTTGTCTCATCTTGTAGCGGTGCGCATAAGTATATTCAGGAGTTGAAGGGGAATCGTTATTCGTGAAACTTTGTAAATTTTTGTCATGGTCATTAGTTTTGTTTTCAAGTTTATGAATGCATTTAAACACTCTTTTGTTAATTATGTTAACCTCGCTTAATGCCTTACATAGTTCGTAATTGTCTCGGTTTCTTTCGTGTTACAATGGGTTTGTGGCGAAGTGGGAAGTTGGTGGCATAATCAGGCAGTTTGATTTGGCGATAAAATGATACCTGTCCTTGTTTAGTTTCAGTTTAACTCGATATACTGAGCAATGCGTTTTGTCTAGTGTTTGGTCACTCTTTTGGATAATTTAGATATATCACTCGCATCTAGATAATAATTAATGGACCGTTCATGCTTTGATATGCATCTAGCCAAAGCCATCACACCAACACAACTGGGGGACTGCCTGCACTTTGATACCCAAATTGGGAATTCATTATTTGTTGTGGAGAAATTCCCAACTATCTCCATATACTTTGAACGGTCTACAGTTAGAATGTAAGAATGAGATCAGGGACTTGGGTGTCTGGTTTACGTCCGATCTCAAGTCTTCAACCCATTGCAGGAAAATCGCGACCCAGGCCTTCCGTCGCCTCTACATTGTTGATCGGTGTTTTTCCCGCGCCAATTCTGAAACTCGTGTCTGGGCGTTTAAAGTGTACGTGCGACCAATCCTGGAGTATGCCAGCCCAATCTGGTCTCCATACTTACTCCAGGACTTGACCTACTCGAGGCCGTTCAGCGCCACTTTACTAGGTCACAAACTGGTCTCAGACATCTCCCTGCTGGGGAAAAATTACAACGCTCAGGCCTGGAGCCGCTGGAATTACGACGTCTCTACGCAGACCTCTCGCTGGCTTTTAAAATTGTGCACAACATGTTCCCAATTGATTTTTCCTTTTTCGACTTTGTGGGTAGTTCTACGACACGAGGACACTCATTGAAACTTAGGCGGGCTAGGTCACGACTTGACTGTCGCTTGAATTTCTTTGCACTTCGCGTTAAACCTCCATGGAACGTTTTGTCTGAGGACATTGTACGCTCCCACACTCTTTCGGCCTATCGTCGTGCCCTACATGACCGCGATCTCTCTGTATCTCTTAAGCGAACTTACTAATTTTTTTTTAACCGTATTTAGGGGTGGTGTAAGTGGGCAACCCTTCCGTTTCCTGGTCCCCATTTTTTGGTTGGGGACCAAATTCAATTTATTATTATTATTATTATTATTATTAGAATGGAGATTCATAAAGTTACCTTATGAAAGATGGCGTCGCCTGGTTTTTGAAATTGGCTTGGTTGCTATCGTGGTCCCACACAAAGGTAAGCCATGGCATCAGTTTTTCACCCAAAAGTAGTTCGCATTTCAGTTCCAAAAGTAGTAGTTCCCAATTACTCATGGTAAATTTTAAACAATAAAACCTACACCAGACATTGCTCGCTTTGCTTGTTCAAGCTACGTACCTTCATACTGCAGAAATACAATTCGCTGACAATTATTTTAACCTACAGGTCCACTTTTTATGTGAGTCCAGCAGTTGAAGTCAACGAGTTTTGATATCCACGTATTTTTGCTGATGTTAAGCATGGTGCAGAATGCGTCTTCATTTTAGGTGTAATTAAAAAAAAAAATTCCGCCAAGTTTATTTCATCAAACTTAAACGTCATCGAACAGTTTTCATGAAGCAGTTTGTACCCTATCTGAGGGTAAACAAAACAAGGTACAGTGTTGAAAACAGGCTTATTACAAGCATGATTTAATTATCTTTCACTTGATGTGTTTCTCATAGTCGCTATGGCCTTACTTCCGGCGAAGTAGATATTGGCACACGCAAACAACCAAACTATACAAACAAATACGTTTGTAATGATGTATATAATAAGATAATAATAATAAAAAAATTAGACTTTAATAGTAAACTAAAGAAAAAAATAGTGGTATCTATTAAAATAAACGTAAACCTCAATAACAAAATAAATAAATAAATGGTACTGAAGACCAATCAACTAATAAAACAAACAAAAAACACCTAAATAAAATGACACAAAATTAAAGTAACATAAATGGCATTGCCTCCCACAACCTTGAGAAAAAAAGCAAATAGTTCAGTAAGGAGTACACTAACACCTACCTCCCCCACCGATGCCATTAGGCAATTTCGAGTAAATCCCAGCTTTTCGTTCACTTTGATAAAAATCCGTTCATTAATCTCTTTCAAAATGTTCTTTTGCTCATCCTACGTGACATGAGCATAGCGTCCCAGTCAATTGTCATATCAGTTTTAGTCACTTTTGAAGGTGGCAACGCCTTCATCTTCCTTATGCACACCAAGCTGTCGACGCGCCATTAAGCCTCATCTCCCCCCCCCCCTTATGCACACCAGAGTTGGATCGAGGTTATCGGGTAAACCCACCGGGTCATTCGGCTTAAGTTTTAGGCCTGGTCACCGGGTAACCCGGTTTAAGCAGCCGACCCGGAATTTTGGGTCAGACCCAGTAACCCGGAATTTCTGGTCACACCCGGTGACCCGGAACTTTACGTTAGATCTGGTGACCTAGCCTGACCTGGTTAGCTGGACTGATTCGGACCCCTAACAAATCCTTAGACTAAAATACTAAATTTGTTTTCCTACATTAGTACCGAAAATATTTTACGGTTCTTTGGTACATCCACCGAATAATAATAATTAAAAAAAAATAGTAAGCATAGTTACAATTTTTTTCCACCAAAGTAAAGCCGGCCTTACTAAAATGTACTGCTAAACTAATTTCGTTAAGCTTAACGATAATAATAATAATTGTTTTATTATATTTCCACGCAATGCAATGAGGAACATAATATATACGTTGCAAAGTTAATTTGTGTTAGTTGGTGAATGTGGGCTTTCTAGCGGTTTACTCTTGTAATATCTGTTCGCTACAGTGGCTCATTCATCATTCTTCGCCGAGGGTGGGAGGGGGAGCGTCCATTTAGCATTTTTTTTTACCACAAATGCTTTACCTGTTCACATTAATCAATCAAAACTCGAATTTGATTGATTAATGTGAACAAGTAAAGCATTTGTAGAAAAAAACGCTAAATGGACATTTCAAAACCACGATAATTGCAGTGAAGATGAGTTGCTTACAGGGCTAGGGGGAGGGGTTTCTTCCAGTATACAATGGGTACAGCCGGGTCACTGGGTCATTCCGAAAAACTGGGTCACCTGGTCTGGCCGGGTCACAGGTCAATTCGAAAAACCGGGTCTGACCAGTTCACCGGATCTGTCGGGTCACCGAGCCACTGGGTCACCGGGTCCCGGGTCAAATTACTTTCGGGTCACTGGGACAAAAAAATTCACCCGGTCCAACTTTGATGCAAACAACCTTTGTTGCCTTCAATTCGTATGGCCTGCAATTTTTGTGTCCTGCAGTTACTGTGGCCGTTAATTAGTGTGTTCTTCAATTATTGTGGCCTTCAATAGGTGTGACCTTCAATTGTAGTGGCCTTCAATTGGTTTATACATTGTACTGTTTTTTGACAAGTGTGTTTAGATTTAGATGTGTAGATACTGCTTTTAATACTCAACCATTTTTTTTAATAATTTGAAAAATCTCGACATTCTGGGAGTGCCTATTTCTCGTTTGTTGCTATGTTGCTATTTCTCGAATGCACATTGTGTGTAGTATTGAGTAATAACAACAATATTAATACTAACGATGTAGCAAATCACAACCCTTACTTTAAAATAATTCTTGCCACAGTAGGGAGCCTTGCCCATCCATAAATAAGGCCATATTTGTGCTGGCTCCTCTACATCTGAAAAAAGAGCCAAGTCTTGAGCGCAGT
>JAHWFP010082361.1:0-13503 GCA_023313725.1 Lithobius niger
GCCCTCCTCGGCATCTTTTCGAGGTTAGGCTTCCCCTCCGAATTACAATCGGACCTAGGCTCAGTTTTCGTGAGTGAGTTCACCACTTTGTTCCTTGAAAAGTGTGGAATTAAATGTGTTAATTCAAGCGTGAATCATCCACAGTCCAACAGCGTGGAGCGATTTCACCGAACCCTCAAAGCGGTGCTGAGAGCGGTTTGCCACGAGCACCCCCACGACTGGGAAAGATGTCTTCCCGGGGCTATGTTCGCCCTACGTACTGCTCCACACGAGAGTACTGGATTTTCACCTGCAGAAATGGTGTATGGCCGAAATTTGAAAGGCCCACTTGAGCTTGTCAAAAGCCAATGGATTGAACCCGACGTTCACCCATCCGTCCTTGAGTATATCCTGGATTTACTTCAGAGGTTCAAATACTCACGGGAACTCTCACAAGAAAATATTGTGAAGAGCCAGCAGAAAAACAAAAATTACTATGACTGTAAGGCAGTTGAACGCAAGTTCAAGGAAGGTGACAAGGTTCTAATCCTTAAGCCTGACCGAGCCAATAAGTTAGAAATTTATTGGGATGGACCCTGTGAAGTGATTTAAACGCTTATCAGATACCAATTATCTTGTTAAGAAGTCCCATGGTTCTCAAAAGGAGACCATATATCACATCAACTTGTTAAAGCCCTATCTGCCTAGGGAAGGGTCAAGTAATCAGTCGTACAATGACGAACGTGAGTTTACTCACCACGACCATGTTTGGACAGGCAAACCTGGTGATGGCCATCTTAACTCAAGAGAAGCCATGAGTCTTTTTAAAAAGACAGGTGATTTATCAGAGTCGCAAAAATCCGACTTGCTGAAAATCTTTGACCAAGTAGAACGGGGTATTTTCTACTTTGCCGGGTCGTACCGACCTTGTCACGCACGATGTGGAATTAATCGATTCGCATATTAAGCCCTGTAAATATTATAGGCACGCGAAATTCGAACGTGACTTGATAGTCACTGAGATTGAGAGGATGCTCAGTCTAGGTTTAATTGTCGAAACCGATTCCCCTCATGGATCCCCCATGATTATTGTCCAAAAAGAAGATGCTAGCCCTCGTCCGGTAGCTGACTACAGAGAGCTGAACAACAATACGGTAACTAAAGATTACCCAATTCCCAACATTGAGGAATGTATTGAACGGGCAGCTAAGTGGAAGTATATCTCTATCTTTGACCTCAACCGTGGATTTTGGCAAGTGCGCTTGACGCCACAGGCTTCAATGGCCGCCACTATCACTACCCCCATAGGGAAATTTGCTCCCCTCGTGATGAAAATGGGGATGAAGAACGCTCCGTTTTGCTTCCAGAAGCTTATGGACGGTGTCACACATGGCATGGAGGAGTATGTCACCCCTTTTCAAGATGACACCGCAGTTGGTGCCGAAACGTGGCAACAACATCTCGACAACGTCTTTAATTTTCTCTTTGCGGTCAAGAAGGCCGGGTTAACGGTAAATGCCAAAAAATCGCAGGTCGCTTGTAGCAAAGCTACGTTTCTTGGTCACGAGGTGGGTAATGGAACTCGCACTCCTTCAGAAGTGAAGGTTTTGGCTGTCCAAAAATTCGTGCGGCCACAAACTAAGAAAGATGTCCATTCCTTCCTTGGTTTGGTTGGTTACTACCAGCGCTACATTCCCCACTATTCCGAAATCTGTGCAAGCCTTACAGATTCTCTGAAAAAGGATGCACCCGATCCCGTCTCATGGGACGATTCAAAGCAAACTGCCTTTGAAACTTTGAAAACCGCCTTAGTGACGTTTCCCGTCCTAAGAGCTCCCGATTTCAACCAAACTTTCATCCTCCAATGCGATTGTTACTACCGTGGCATGGGCTGCGTGTTGTCCCAACAATTTGGTGAAGATGAACACCCGTGCCTTTACGTTTCACGTAAATTAACAGCCCGTGAGCAGAATTACGGGACGACAGAAAAGGAGTGTGCTTGTTTGATCTGGTCTGTTGCTAAATTGCGGCCCTACATCTATGGGACGAAGTTTATCATAGAATCAGATCACAACCCACTTCACTGGCTCAAGCAAATGTCTGGCAAAAATCCCAGATTGCTTAGGTGGAGCCTCACCCTTCAAGATTATGACTACACTGTCCGGTACAAACCTGGCAAGTTACACTTAAACGCGGACGCGTTAAGTCGGTATTTTGTTTAAAACAAATTCTTAAATGTTTAACATTTTGTTTTCAGTACAAATTGACTGAAAATTAAATTTTACCTGCATTTTAATTTTGTCATTTCGGTCTGTTGAGAGCTCATCCTTAAGTAACTCCCAGTTAATTCCCGTTTTGGCCTTCACACCTAAATTTTAAGTGCCTATGCTTTACTCTTTTTGTCACTATCAACGTCTCCCTTTGTGGGAGAATATTGACAAAAACTGTAACGACACTGATTAAATATTCATTAGGAATATTCTACGAGAGTTGCAATCTGTCCCCGGTTGGCTCGTCTTTAAGTTTTCTACGAAACGGCTTTCTTCCCAAAAACAGCTGTCTGTCTACCCCTGTGCGAAAAAGGTGGCACTGTCGTTAAAAGGTTGTTTGTTTTTATCCACAAAACTTCCCAGTGTTGTATTATTATGTTTAAGTTATGGGTCTTATCGCAAAATCCTTCAGTGTCAAATTGCCTATGTAAACAAGTTGTTTGGTAACCTAAAACCATCCTAGTGGTATTAGTTGCTGTTAAATAGAGCCGGTGTTCTATCACGTGTTCACAGAATATTCTCTTCTAACCGCTATCGTAGCCTAGGTTGAGGGTGGACGGCTAGGTGTTTTTGGCCGTCACACAGAAAAAAAAGACGCGGCAATTGGACATAATCCGGACTTGTACGAACGATTAAGTGGCGGGACGCCTCATTTAACAGTATTCTTTTACAAAAACCCTAACTTTGTACTTTCACTTTAAAACTAGTGTGTTTCTTGATAAATGTCTTTTTGCCCCATTTTCAAATACTTGTACGATATTCCTGCACCAAGCAGCGCGGATAGTATTTAGTTAATGGCTGCAAAAGACATTATTGTCTATGTGTAACTTTTAATTTTACTTAAAGTTCTCTGAGCCACAAAAACGTTGGCCCCCCCAAAAAAATACAAAAACGGCAAAGTCAACATTTATGTAAACTGGGTGTTTTATTTCATGTCATTTTATTTTTGCTTAAATTTTGGCGGTCTTGTGTTCATTGCATATCTTGTGTGCACTAACCTTTACATTATAGCTTTTATTCCGAGTTCTCAGGAACCCCGAATAAAATCCTGCGTCCGGGGGCGTGTAAACGAGCGCCACCGAAAAACGCCTGTTTTTCAAGAAAATTGAAATTTTTTTTCTTGAGGCATCCAAATGCCTCGCCGAGGCACATCTGGCCGTTTTTTTGTTAATGGACAGAATCATTCCAAATTTTCAACATCTATAGTTTGCCCAAATACAAGATGCTTGGGGAAGCCCAAATCCGGACTTTCCACCCGGAAGTACCAGTAATTCACGTTTGAAGATCACCTCAAAACCACATCGCACCTTCAACATGGCTGCCATTGCCATTATTTGAACTCTGTATTTATGTACGTTCATTACTCTTATTTTTCGGGCATAAAGCCCAAACTCTAGCTTAGTTTTGTTTTAGGAGAAAAGTACTGAACCATGTGTCCATATAGTGACGACCAATTTTGAAGTGTGATATTTTTTATTGTGTTTGAACGATCGCAACTACTATGAAAAATTTCCACTTGGATCAAACATTGTCCGTTAACTTTAAGGTTCAAACCTCCACTTTAACTTTATGCGTTTTAGCATATAACTAAACTAAACTGTTCATTCATTTAGCCTTTTTATAATAATCTTTTGCCCCCAGAAACGCTACCGTATGTCCAAACGTATAAACGTAATACGACCTGGCATTCTACCGGACACGAATTCTTCAGTGTATATATGTTTATTTTAGTTCTCCTCTTAGCCCGACTGGACCCAACCAAATGCTACTGATAGCTTGAACTACTATTAAAACCAAAAGAATTCTTACAAAGATCTGTTTCCATGCAATTCCGAAAGTCAAACTGTGCAAAAACTTCGAAAACCCCTTTTTGCCCCCCTCCCCAGCCAAAACTAGTTGTGGTGTTTAACACCGCAGTTTACCGTTAAAAGCTTGTTTAATTTAATAGTAATGTTCTCTGCATTACCCAAAGCCAAGTATCAAGCTTTAACAAGAGCCTAATCACGTTAAAAACATGTAAATATTCAATCCGTAGCCAATAACACAAAGTAAAGGCCCATTTCCGAAGGAGTTCCTACTCCTTCAAACGGCTCTGCACCCAGTCCCTTTGTTCAACCGACTTCTCCTCCCACTTTCCATTGTTCTCGAGGCCCTCAGCCAATCAGACCACCGTAGCTACCCCGCGAGTCCGCGCTTACTTCCGGTAATGTGCATAAAACCCCAGCCCCAGAATGCATAGTTAGCACAGCTCACAGATCTCAAGCTAGAGACGGGTCACGCCAGTCGGGAGTGGAGACGCCATGTCCGGGGAATGCCTTGCCGGGCAAAATGGTAGTGGTTCGTATGTTTGTTGTTAGCTTTTGAAATTTTAATTAGGACCCCCCCAAGTCTAAATTTTAGTTTAAAAACGTAACTTAAACTCTCTCTAGCTAGGGAATATTATGGTGGTGACGCCTGTAGCGGCATCTTAGGTTTCTCACCCCATAACGTCAGAGTGGTACTCTTACTAAAAACCAACATCTTTCTTATTTGTTTTAAACTTTTTAACTCAAATAACTGACGGTTTGATCTTTGTGTGGGATTCATTGGTTATTCACTCCAGACGGACTTTATAAGTAGTTTTATAATTTGAGGAGTTGACTTGTAAACAGCAACTCTGGGAGGTTTAAGGCTCTGTTTTATCACTTAGAAACAAAACTGTGGAACGGTTGATCTTTCATGCGTGTTTGAAACGTACTGTTTGATAGATTGTAACCAGCCTGGGCTGTTCAATCTTGCGGACGACTCTGCTGAGCGTTCAGTATTGCTTTTTCTATTCGAAAATTTAAGTGATTGTTTTATTCTGAAACACAAACGTCGTTTTAGTAAAAACTTGTGAAAACGAATTACATGTTGTAAATTCAAACTAGTGCTTTTTAAATACTTTATTTCAAAAGCTTCCGTGCAAACTAAATGTAAAGTGTAATTTTTATATTCTCTGTTGTTATAATAAAAACCAGGAGTTTTTAACTTCAGTTCGTTTGCTTGTCGATTAACTGTTTAAGTGTAAATAAATATGTAAACCATTTTTAGTTTAGCTCTTGATAAACGGTTAAATTTCCATCGCTGGTGGCAGCAAAATACCAGCAGTATTAAGGTTAGGCCCCTTTAATTTAGGACCCTGCGCTCCATCCCCCATGCTGGGACAGTAGCCCTTGCTGTGCTTATGCCGTAAAAGTCGCAATAATCACCGCTACACCTTAAGCTGAATCTCCGTGTCAAACCAGGAAACCGGAGGCGCTACAAGCACCTGAGCCGTCGTAGCGTCCGCCGTTACAAAATATACAAACATAAACATTGGAGCTCCGGTAGGATTCATGGCAAGAAGTTAAATTTACCAAAATGCAATAAGTACACAAATAAAAACATTAAATGTTCCAGCAAGTTTTTAAAGGGTTATACCGCAGTTTAGGTTAGATTTTAAACTGGTTTGAACATCGGATATTTTTCATAAATAAGCAAAGTCGTCACCTGTTACAAATAAAAAATATCGTGTGTTGGCAACATCTAAAACACAACTAAGCTGAATGTTGTTTTAGCTATATGCCTAAAAAAATATGCATTATTTACATTTTAAAGTGAAATCGCCATATAGGCAATTGTTCTTCTGGTGTGGAAGAATACTGCCCTCAGGTTTTTTCTTCGGTGGTGTTAAGGTGTCCTCACCACGAGCATCTGATACGAGACCGCGTTTACAACGTTTGACTTAGATATCGTGATTATGGGTAGTTAAAACCATCGGCATTTTCTGGTCTCCCCTCCCATAACGTAAGGGTTTAAGGTCCCCTTTCTAAAAAACCAGCTTTCTTTCTGTTTGTACTACATAGCGTACTCAAACAGTTATTTTAGATTCACCAAGGTCCTGTAGCATAATTGCAGAAGCACAGACTTCGATGGTAGGGTCCTGATTATTGCTAGCTTGACTTAATGTGAAAGAGTAGATTTGATCTTGTGCAAGATGCTTTGAAACAAAATCTTAAACATAGACTAAGATTGAAATTTGTGAGAGTACTGTTTCTAACTTAGAGGTGTTTAGATGACACCAAAGAACTTTTTCTATTCGAAATTGTAAGTGAATTTTAAAATGTAAATTCGTTGCCGATAATTTTTTGTAAAATTACTTGTGTGCTTTCACGTAAAGCTCTCTTTGTAGACTAGTTGCCATGTAAAGTGTTTCTTTCCCCCTGTTTATTAAAACCAAGAGTTTTAAACTCAGTTTGCTTCTAGAGAGATTTAATTTGCTAGTGTTTTGACTAAATACCAACCATGTTTATTTAAATCCTTAGGTTAGCAATTAAACCACCCACCTGGTGGCAGTGAACCAAAAGATTAGATAGTACTAAAATTTTAGATAGGACATAGACGCTCTATTCCTAACCATGCAGTAGTAACTGCTATGCTAGTTTTCACTCCGCAAAAGTAAAAACGGCCACCCAAAGTACTTTTGAATTTCCCGAGACCACACCAGATGTCTGTGCAGAACAGTAGGCACCTCAAGGACCTGTGAGCACCGCTACAGTAATATGAAAATTTGCAATGCGATTTTTAATCATTTTACCATTTGTTAAAAGATATTTAAAGACGTAAGTAAAGGTGATTAAAATGACAGAACTTCCACTTGAAAAAAAAAAACACTAAATTGTCTATATATTGTTCCCATATGAAGTTCTTGTTTCGTATCATTTTATAACTTTAAATGCCAAAAGGTGTATTTTACTTTGGATTAGAAAATCAAGACAAAAGTTTTTAATGCATATCAGCCAATGAAAGCAAACACACACAAGTTTATGATGAATTTTCGGCTGTTTTTTTTTGCCAAAAAAGTGAATTTTTACAGAGTAAACTACACTAATTTCAACCTACTACCTTCATCAGGCAGGAGCAACACAAAACAAAATTTACTAGCAACGGACAATCTACAATTAAATCTAGTGCCAGCAGATGCTCACTCGTTTTGCAGGGAATGCTGCCATCTCTTAACTGGCGTCACTACTAGTTTTAACCAGGGAGTCCCATTACTTAGCTAGGAGAGAATGGAGATTGGGAGTTGAAATCTTAGAAATATTTAGGTAGGTTTGGCCATGGAGATTCATTAGTTGAATTCCATGGCTACTTGAAGAAGTTGACAGCTAGGTTCTCAAGTGCCCTTTAGGTGTGGTTTGTGACGGGTGTGGTTTCAAAAGCCATGGAACTCGACTAATGAATCTCTATGACCCAACCTACCCAAATATTTCTTAGATCTTAACTCCCAAACGCCCTTACTTCCTACCTACCAAATGGGATTCGCCCAAAAAAACTAGTAGCAATCCTAGTTGAGAGATGGCAGCATGGTCTCCCAAACTAATGAATGTCTGCTGGCTCCCATGTTCAATCGTACATTGTCCGTTGCTTGTAAACTTACTGCTTCTGTTCGTATTGCTCTTGCCTGATAAAGGTAGGTCGAAGTTAGTAAAAATCCCCTTTCTATGTGCCATGAAAACATGCATTACCTATTATTTAATAGCAGTTCCTTCCTTTGAAGGGCTCAATCCCCTAGAGATGAAAGTTGGCTTCTCTGCTGTGCTTGCATCTCCCTTTCTACGACGCATGTGCATAAGGCTGCTTACAAGGAGCCACCTGTCAGCTGAGTGTCATTCTTTCTTCCTAGGGCAGCCACGACGCGTGGCTCTCTCTTCAGCTCTCCCTCTTCAATACCAGGACCGAATGGACTCCAATCGGATTCTTGGACTCTTTTAGGATTCCACTTGGACATTGGTCTCCCTTGTTCCGAATTTAAATTCGACTGCGTCTCTTCAGCCCATGTTCTACAACACGAGGCTCGGAAACTAACAGAATTTGGTCTCCTAATTAGGAAACCACGGACTCCCTGACCCTTCCTGCAGCTTGCTTTTTCAGTTTCGTTGCGTCTTCACACACACAGGGCCGTAGCGAAGTGTACTTGGTTGGTTGGGGGGTGGGGGGACTCATTTTGCCAACTCATCTTATGATTTTGCGAACTGGTTAAAAAAATGACAGTAGTGTTTCCAGTAAGTTACTTTTTAAAGGCTCCAGCAAACTCAGCTAGGGGGTTTGCGGGGAGCGCTCTAAGCTCCCCCTCTGCCCCGGAAGCTGAAGCATTTTACGCTATATTAGTGCTTGTTTCTGGCCTCCAGTGAACACAGAAGCAACAAATTGTCAAGTAAATTTTGGTGATTTTTTTAATTCATTCTTTAGGATGGCAGGTTACGTAAAAATTTTATTGTGACCTATCATGTTTTTTTAGATATGTTTTTTCCAAATAAAATTAAACCGAGTTTAGTTTAAAATTATATAAACAGGCCATTGAGGTTTGGGGGTTGGCTTAATTGTACATTTTGGACCTTTAGGCTAAAATGAATGATGTTTACTCCTGCGTGCAAGCATGGGCAGCAGGGGAAGGGTCAGGGATGCAAACAATTTTTTAAAAATGGGCTATCAAAAGGTTTAATATAATGAAATCTTTTTCTCAGTTTTATCCCAAACAGCAAGGCCTAGAGGGGGTATTATTGAAAATAAACTTTTATATTTTAAAACAAAAACATGTTCCAGTTTTAAAATACGAGTGTCGAAAGACGAAAGAAATGGCGAAACCTTTTACCTCAGTTTTGTCCAAAACAACTTGAGGTGTCATTAGAGAAAAGCTTCCACATTTGATGCTATACTAAATAAAACAGTATATGGTACTAATAACTTCAAACCTTGTAACACTCATACCATGGGGGGGTCTGAGGGGGCTTGCCCCCCCCCCAGAAGCTGAGCCGTTTTTGGAAATTTTGACTGTTGAAAGTGCCATTTTTGAGGTCATTTTTCTTACAGTTGGGCAGTGTGGTTTTGACCACCCCCCTTTTGACAGGATCTGACCAATTTATGAGAGAGTCCAAAATCTTCATGACTCCCCCTTTCCTAGCCTCCCCGGCGATAAATAATTACCAGCCTCTTCGGGTAATTTCTGCCTTCATTTCATAGCATTTGGTCGCTTTTGTCCTTTAATGTCTTAATGAACTCGTGAAACTTTGGACCTTCGCAGTTCGAAATTGTTTTAAATTTTTAACAAGTGTGATTTGGAAAATGCAGTTGTTTTTGCATTAATACAAATTCTAATTTAATGGCGATAGGTTAACAGAAAAAGGACAACAGAAAATTGAACAGCTGATTCAATTTTTTTAACTCTGTTTTTGATTTTGCCAACTGTAACCATCAGTTTTCATGAAGTACGGCTTTAGTTCACTTTCAGTTTTAACTAAAACCAAGACACTGATGGGCTGGCAGACGAACTAGTAAATCAAATGGGCAACTCTGCATTAATTTTTGATATTTTATTCGATATCACAACTTCAGACCGCAATAACTTAGCAGATTCTGCGTTAGTTGGATGTTTCTGCTTTACCTAAGAAACTTGTAAGTCCTGGCAGTTGGTATATTAATACAACAGTAATTTTCTACCCTCCTAAAATACCAGTTACGAGTTGCTTCTCGCTGAAACCCCTTCTGAGTGGCACTGACTAACAGAAGAAGAACTATGAGAAATAAAATAGCCAACTCAATTTTTACTTATGCCAACTGTGTGCGATTTTCGCGAAGTTAATTGTTAACGACTTCAAACTCGGTGAGGATACAATTTTGTGCATTTTTTGTTTTTAATTTCTACATTATCTATGATACTTTTAAATCGTGGTGGTGACATAGCAAACAAAACGGCCAAATCAGTTTTCAATTTCGCCAACTACGCAGATTTTCGCAGAGCTTCTTTTTTCCCACATGGATGTGAGGAGAGCTGCAGTGAAGCAACCAGAAATAATTAGGGACAGCGTTTCAGTTACTCCCACGCTACATGGAAGTGTTGCGAAAACAGATGGAAAAAAAAATGAAAATTTTAACTTGTTAAAATTAGTTTTTACTATCATAAAAATACTTACCTCCAGTATACATGCTAAATTCGCTGAATTTGGCTTTTCCCATGCTCAAACAATCAAATTTCTTAAATTTATTGAATTCAACGCCAGTTGCCCGCATTTCCCGCTAGGCGCGCTGCACGCGTCACCGCTGCAGCCGCCTGCCTCCTGGGGAAATCCCCATTCGCTTTTGGAACCTTTCTTGTTCTGTCAGCGGGGAGGCGGGCGGGTTTTACTGGAGGTAAGTATTTTTATGATAGTAAAAACTAATTTTAACAAGTTAAAATTTTCATTTCTTACTATCTGCAAAATACTTACCTCCAGTATACATGCTGACTTTGTCGGAAAGGAGGTGGGCAACAAAACAAGAAAGGACAAGCCCTCTCGTAAAAGTAATTTAACATACAGTTAACACCTCGTTATTATCTTTGAATCCTCCTTTCCACTGTGGATACATCGTCTGAAAGGCCTTCTTAGCCCCATGACGACCTTAGCTTTCCGTGTGTGATCTAGCTTTCCACCGGTGTGACTGTTAATGGTCTTACTTGGTGTGCATTACACTTTTACCGACTGGCGCGCCAGGGGTCGAATTTTAAAATTTGGACCAAGTGCAAAATTTGCACTCCAGAACTAAGCGTGGACTGCAAAACAGCAACTTGGAGTGCAATAAATTTACCTATCCCCCCCCCCAAAAAAAAAAATTCTATTTGCACCAAAACAGATATTAAAACCGTATAACATTTATTATCTCACATCCTTCCACAAAAAAAAACCACACTTCATGGCAAACCAGATATTAACACCTTATAGCTTAACCTTTAATCATGTAAATTAGCCTACTAATTGAGGTCTAGTAGCTATTGTCTCTAGACAATAACATAAAACTGCCAGTTTCACAGAAAGACTCTTCGCCACTGCTACTTTCAGTCCTATTGTTGCTATCAGTGTCTTCAGTTTGCATAGACACAGCTTTTGGAAGCCGCTTGCCATACAGAGCATCTTTGGTTCAGCCAGTTTTTTTTTCCAGCATTTGCCTTGCTGGATCAGCATCATATTCAGCTGTAATTGTTTCACTCAAGCCGATTCGAAGTATGTCACCCATGCAGGAAGTACTCAACCTGCAGCGCCAGTCTCCCATAATTCTTTTGGCACATGAAAATCCACGTTCAACTTCTTCTGTGATGACAGGGAATAAAAGAATTATTTTTAATATGTGCACAACATTTTTGCAGGTAGTCAAGCATTGCTCATCCATCAACAGAATTTTACAGTAACTGTACACGTGTTGAGCTACGGAGTGCAAATATTGCACTCCAGCGAGTGAGTTTGAGGTGCAAATTGGTGATTCTGGAGTGCAAATTGCACTTTGCTCCTGATTATTTCGACCCCTGGCGCGCTCGATTGAGCCAGCGACGACGTGTTGCATTACTATGTCACTTCCACCCTCGCCACTCATATCATGCAAGTAACGTTTCATTACGGTACTTCTACTCCTCCACGCCCCAGCTGCTACTACCTCGTCCAGAGGTGTACCACAACCATAGGCCCTGGAGGCTGACAAGGCACGTTGCTTGTGTGCCCGTACCTCTATTGGAGTGTCCGGATGTGCTGGACTCAGCTCGTACGCTCTCTTTTTTACCAGACTTACCCAGCTTCCTAGCTTGAACGGCGAGACTCGTTTGTGAAGCACTTCCCCATACGCTGTGTCCACGTACGTCCACGAACAGTGGCGAACATCCTGCTCCGTGTTGCACTCTCTGGACCGATTCCGCCTTCCTGTCCAAGTAGTATCGGAGCATTCGTATCGTACACTGCAGTTTCTCTCCACCGCTTCTTGTTACTTTCCCACTAAGTGCTTGGATCGCTATGGGCTTTGGTGTCGTGACAGGTCTGGAATTTTTTACTCTAAAATTCGTTGGGAACACCAACGACACAGATGACCAGTCTCTAGGGAAGAGGGAGACCATCATCTCTAGCGAACGCCGCCACCTCACTTAGGCGCACCGCTGACGCCAATGCGACTAAAGCTAGTTTTTTTTTTTTTTTTTTTGTCAACAAGGCTGTGCTCGCCGTACTCAGTTGGTCACACGGTGGTTTAGTTAAGCTGGTCAGAACCAGCGGGAGGTCCCAGGTCGGAAATAACCTATTCGTCTTTGGTTGAGCATTCTCGCTCGCAACGCTGCAATTAGCTTTGAAATCATTGGATTTGCCACCACTGTCGACTTCCCTATGCAAGTCAGTACAGAATTAACTACAATTGAGGGTGATATGTGAGGGAGACAGTCCGCCACCTCTCTGGAGAAACAGTCTCGTGTCAGGTTGCTCCTCAAAGTAACGACCCATGAAGGCGTAGAATCACTGCCGATGCGTGGATCGTCCGTCCTCTGTGTTGGGATCGAAAGGACTCTGTCAGGGGTAGAGGATTAGGTTCTGCTTTCTTCAATTTCATTAAGTTTGGAAACCACGAGGCTGCTGGCCAAATGATGTGATGAGAAAAGACCCTGTTGAGGACCTAATCTAGTCGTATCCTTGTTGAAGCAGGCAAAAGGGAGGGAAGGCGTACGTGACCATTCCCGTCCCCAATAACTTGTCATCTTCACTGAAGTTGGGAAACGGTAGATTCTTTCCTTCCCTTCTTTCAAATGATGAAATCATTCCTCTCGTTCCTTTACCAATTCCTTCAATTCTTAATTGCTTTCATTTCATTTACATCTTCCGTTTCTGCCATGTCTCAAAGGGAAAACCGAAACTTTGCATAGATTCCGTACTCTTTTATCATCAGGCCCAAATTCTGCTGCGGAATAACAGGAAGATCCGAAAGAGTCGGCCGACGTCAGCCTTGACGGTACTGCATTAAGCGTCCAGTTAAATTTAGTCTTGGAGAAGCCGATGTTAATAGCTGTCCCAATGTTTGCGAATTTCTGCTGTTGTTGATTTGAAGCGATGTCGGTTTGGGGACGATCAATTTTCACTGAACTAAATTGCCGTAACTAATAGGTATGCCAAATGTACGTGATCAACTTTCAGGCCTTTAGTTGGTGAATGTCCACGCATATCTTTGCGTGATGTCACCTGGCTAGCACAACTGTGAAGGGTGACCTGATCGAGTAAGGCAAGTCTTCCGTATTGCGGAGACGGACTATTTTGTTTTTGCTCCCGTTCAGATGTCATGATGGAAAACCCACCATAAACTGATGACACCTCTCTCGACGTTCTAGGATGCCGGTGACGACATACATCATGCATTACAGGCCACGACTTAACGATCGTGCTGTCAATTCTCTTTTTTTTTTTTTTTTTTTTTT
>JAHWFP010082362.1:7783-28824 GCA_023313725.1 Lithobius niger
AACTCCTGGAGGAGGAGAGACTGACCCAAACCGGCCAGGCTGTCACACTACCGAGGTAGTGGGTATGACGGCGCGGACGGGCAGGGTAGCTGAGCGCTCCGAGTGTAGGCCAAGTTGAGTTTTACTCAAGTGAACTTTGGAAAAGGCCTTTGCATTGGAATATTGATTATGGAATAAATATATACATGATTGCTTTGGGAGAAAAAACTGGTTAAAGCTTAGTACTTTGGCTTGGGTAATGCATAAAGCATTACTATTAAATTTAACAAGCTTTAACTGAAAACTGCAGTGTTACACACCACAACTAGGTTGGGGGGGGGGACGGAGTGTGAATGCACAGTTTGACTTTGGGATTGGCTTGGGAACAGATTTTTACAAGATTCTGTTTTTAATAGAAGGACAAGCTAGTGGCAACATTCGGATGGTCACAATCGGAGTTTGATGGAGATCTTAAGCAAACATATATACACTAAAATTTGTGTCCGTGAGAATGCCGATGTCGAATTATTTCGGACTAATGGTAGCGTTTCTTGGGGCAAAAGATTATATAAAAAGATTAAATAGATGAATAATCTAGCTTAGTTGAATGCTATAACGCATGAAGTTAATTTGGATGCTTAACTTTAAAGTTAAGGGACAATTTTTGATCTTAGTGGAAATATTTCATGAGGCTTGCGGCCGACAAACATAATAAAAAACATCACACTAAAAATGGTTGTCTGTATCCACATGTATGTGAGGTTAAGTACCAAAGGTAGCTCCTCCTAATCTACAACTAAGCTAGTGTTTGTGGGCTTTTTGCCCTAAAAGAATAATAAAATTAAATTACAAAGATACGTTGAGTTACAATAATGGCGGCTGGAAATGATGAGCGCTGCGGTTGGTTTCGTGAGATTTTCAAATGTCAATTGTAAAACTTCTGGATTGAGTTTTCCAATTGGGGCTTCCTCAAGAGGTAGATATTGTTCCAGGCTATTAAATGGTGAAGAGTTTGACCGTTTCTGTCCATTATTGAGAAAATGGCTGAGGTTTGAAAATCGAGGTTTTTGGGCGCTCAGAGAAAAAAAATTTGTTCGTTTACAGAACGAAGTTTTTTTTTGACGGCCAGTCTTTACAACTGATACCGAAATAATGGGAAGGCTTCAATCTATAAAATTGGACGAACGGCTACAGGACAATACAAACTGCATACCTTTTCTGGTTTACAGCCTGGGTGTGTAGCAGGAATGGCATGAGAGGGCGCGCAAGTACGAAAGTATTGTTATAAACATTTGTTAGTATTGTCGGAATCGTCTGATTGGATGGCCAAAGTTCTGACAATGACGTGCATACTGACATGCGTATCTAGACGCACGCTAGTGTGTCGTCACAAATCTAAACAACGTTAAAAAAGAAATTGTGTCCAATTCATGAAAAACAAACAAAATGTCAAAATAAAACCCAAAAACTGGTACGAGGTCACCAAATTGAGACTGGTTTGGCCTGTAGCGGCGCTTACAGGGTCTTGAGGTGCCTACTATCTATAGCACCGACAACCTGGCGCACATGTGGTAATTGTAGAGTAAATCGTAAGTGGCGGTTTTTACTTTGTTGTGAAAACAGCATAGCGTGTTTAATGCACGGTTAGGAGAAGAGCGTCAACCTCCTAACTAAACTTTTATGACCTATCTATCACGGGGTACTGCCACCACGATGGGTAGTTAATTTAATTGCCTACTTCGGAGTTAGAATAAAAATTGATTTGTAATTAAAATAACCCTTGCAAATTAAATCGGACTCAAAGTCAAAATTTGTTGTTCAAAACAACTTTCGTTTCTGTTTTAATAAAATACACACGGAGTAACTAGTTGGTTAAAAAATAAAAACGGGGGCTTTACAATTGAAAGCACAAGATTTACAATTAAATCGGCAAAATGAACAATTCAAGTTCACAACAAAATTTGGACTAGATAAAGTCAGTGTAAGTTATCGCAACTCTCTAAGTTACAAAAATGACCCTTGCAGAATGTAAAATAGTTTTTGAAAGCTCTAGCAACTCTTGCACTAAAGTCAATCAATCAATCACACTGAATCAAGATTAGTGTTACAAGGAAAACTACCTTTTTGAAAACTCCTGCTTCAACAATAACACATGCTAGATCTCGGTGATCTTAGATTATTTAATGAACACCGAGTTCATAAACAAAGAAAAAAAGCCGGTTTTTAGGAAGGGGACCTTAAACCCTTAAATCATGGGTGCCCTAAGTTTATATTTTAAGACTAAAAATTTAGAAATTCTGTTCCAAAAATTAAATTCTAATAAACTAGTTACCCTTGAACCACTACCTTGCCCGGCATGACAACCTTCGGACTGGACATCACTGCTCCGACCGCCGTAGTGACCTCTAGCCTCTGAGTCCTTGAGCTATGCTAACGAAATTCACTCTCAGCTTGGTTTTATAGCTGCTGCCTGGCAGCACGTAGCAGGGAAACCGCAGACCTGTAGGAGAGCGACGGAGGGGAGGTGTAAGGTAGAGGGATCACTTGGGGAGGAGGAGTGACTGACCAAAACCGGCCAGGCTGACACTACCGGAAGTAGGTATGGCAGCGTGGACGGGCAGGGTAGCCTTGCACTCTGAGTGGTGGGGAAAGTAAATACTGCATTCTGATTAGAAGGGAATTGAAGGAGCTTGGATGGCAAAGGGAATTGCCGACTTTGGGAGTTTTTAGAGGCCTTAGCTTGGAAAGTGCATTGAGTTAAACTCATGACAACGTGAAAATAGGCCTATATATTTTTTTTATAAAAACTACAATGTTATGCATTGCAACTATTGAAGGAAGGAGGGGGGGGACGAAGTTTGATGCTCAAATTTAAAATAAATGATTATTAATTGAAGGCAAAGGCTTTACTGTGCATTCGGAATTGAGATCACTATGGTCGGAGCCCTGAAATAAAAATACAAGATACACACTGAAATGTCCGGTAAAATAATCGTAGTTATGTTGCCATTTTGAACAAGGTAGGGTTCATGAGAAAAAGTTACGTTAAATAATGCTTTTATAAAAGCCTAGGCAAAAGATTAAATAAACCAGCTTGTGTTTTAAAATGCTATAACGCATAAAAATTTAAACGTATTATCGCAGCCGCAAAAATACTGTTGGTGTGGTCAAAGTTTTCATAGTTGCTAAAATCGTCACCTTAGTAAAATAAAAACATTGAGGATTTATAAAACATGTAAACTAGCACAGCACTAAGCTAGTCGGCTTTATGCCTGTAAATAAATTCAAGAATTACAAATAAATATTTACATGTTTGTTTTCGGAAAATGGCGACGAAAATTGCGTGCGTCGGCGCTCAGTTTGAGCACTTTTTCAAATTGAGTTGTAGACCAAAGTATGGCGAAATTTTGAGTTCTGTTTTCGTAGGATGACAGATAAAGTTTGGTTTTTTTAAATGCTGCAAACAGGAGTCGATGAAGTCCATTTTCCTTGGAGATATGAATTTTTAAAGTTGAAGGTGAAGAAATAGGCCTAGCGCTTTTTGGCGATAAGAAAAAAATAGTGTCCCCGAGTTGTTGATGGTTGGTGTCGGGTCTCCTAACCAATCGACAGGAATTTTAGGCCTCATGCATTTACATGCCCCCAAACGGGAGATTTTATTCGGAGTTCCTGTTGAACTCCAAATAAAAGCCTACAAAAATGATTAGTGCACATCGGTATGTCACAATAAAAGTTGCCAAGCCATGTAACTAAAAATATGCAAAGAAACACTCTTGGTTCATGCAATCAAACACCATAGAAAGTTCCAACTTCTCTAAAGTTTGTCGTTTTGCCATTTACTTTCAAAATGAGCGAAAAACGTTTTTGAGCTACTTGTTCCTAGCCCCGGATCGACAAGTTAAAAGTACACTATTTACACAAAATTGAAAATTACCATTTTATTTTTTTCGGGACTGACGTTTTTGCGATAAAGTTAACTTGAGTAAAAAAAAATTTACATTTCATAATAACACTAATTGCAAAAATCAACTGAGTGCTTGTCCGCGCTGCTTGTTGCAGGAATTTCGTACAGAGCACACAGGAAATTGGAGCAAAACATAAAAAAAAAGAAACACTATTTTTGAAAGTTAACGAAAATTAAAGGTACATGTCAAGAGTTTGTTGTTTCGTTTTAACAGGTAAATGAGGCCATCTACTGCTCTGGTAATATGTCCCGTACGGTATCTGCCTCTGCTCAAGTCTAGTCATTTTTTTTTATCTGGGATGACTGCGAAATTAACCGTCCGCTGCATTTCAATAAACCTAGCCGCTGCGATAGGGATCGGAAAATCGAATACTATGGGTACGCATAAAATGACCAGCTCTATTTACTGTAAAACTACTCCCACTGGGAAGGTTTTAGGTTACCAAACAACTTGTTTACATAGGAAATTTTTAAGCACAGAAGGGTTTTGAGGTAGACCTCATAACTTACACATAAGATACAACTCTGGGAGGTTTTATGGCTTATACCCAACAACCGTTTAAACAGGGCTATCCTTTATCTCCCAGGGGTAGACCGACAAATTTTTATAAAGAAAAATGTTTCGTGAAAACTTAAAGAGGAGATAGCCAGGGACCACTAAACTCCCGTAGAATGTTCCTAATGAACACTTAAATGTGTAGTATAATTTCGGTAAATATCCTTCCACAAAGGAAGGTGTTGATAGTGATAGGGAGAATAACATTGGCACTTAAAATTTAGGTGTAAGGTCCGAATTGGGAAAGCTGACAGTTTCTTTCAACGTACCTCTTAACAATTAAAAAAAAATTTAATAATAAAAAAAAGTTGTAGAGCAAATTTTGGCTCCCCTACTTGTTTAGCTTTTAACAATTAAAACTCAACTTGTTGTTTTTAAGTTAGACAAAATACCTACTCATGGTATCAGCATTGGTATGACACTTTCCAGGTTTGTACTTGACCTCATAGTCATAGTCTTGAAGATTTAAGACAGTAAAGTTGTAAAGCAGTAAACACAATTTTGATGTTTAGGTTAGGTGGTCCTAGCTGGAGCCACGTCTGTAGCGGCCTACCACTCACTACAATTTAACACTTATGAAGAAAACTATTTGTTTAGGTTTTCAAGAAAAAAACTCAACATGGAGAAAAATTACACGTTTAGCCTACTTAGGTTAGTCTTGGTGGTTTACACAAGATTGCAAAAAAAAACTATTTTAGGAAAAAAAATTACACTAGTTTTAGTTATCACGTTTGGAGTCCTACTTAATGGTTTTACTTACTCCCTTACTGATAAAGACATTATTTACTATGGTTAGGTTAGATTTATAACCTTAGCTCTAACGAAAAACAATTATCTAATTCAAAGAGCCATAACTGTGATGATCAATCACAAATTTCCACCCTTTACTTAAGACAAGAGTTTAACCCTAAAACATCGGGACCTAATTTTTAAGGATGTACACAAAAAAAAAAAAACGGCATTTACGTTTTATTGGTTAACCCAAACAGCTGCTAAGTCAGGTTAAAGCATGGTAATTTTATTTCTCCAAACTCTGGGAAAAAATCAAAATGGCACTTGAAAGAAGCAAGTTTAGGGCTTAATTTGGATTTAACGGATACACTTTATACTGCCAGGTTGTCCACAGATTTAACTCTTCTAAGTTTATCTCTAGGAGGCTGACAAAGCTTGCTAAATGAACGGTTACGTAGTTCAATCCATTCATTGAATCTTGGCACTAATTTATTAGGTCTGACGGAGCCAGTTGGCTCATTATGGGTACTGATACTTGGATGGTCAGTCGGCCTATCGCCGGCTGTCTGTACTTTTGGGGGAGGGACGTTTTAACGGCCTCTTTTGTTCCCGACTTGACTGCCTCGGCTGAGGGGCGGGACGACTTGGACGGCGCCAGAAAGTCTGCTGTCGGGTTTGGCTTGACCAATCCCGCTGACCGGCTGCCCGACTCCATGCAGGAGCGGGGGCGGTGTTTACGGGAACGCTTTTTCACCGTGGTTTGTCTGTGGTCAGCAGCGCTCGGGCTGGGGGGAGGAGCTACGGGACGAGCGGGGCTACAGTTGCTTGCGTCGTCTACATTTCTTTTAGGCTGTCGTAATTCGTCTAGTTTAGACAGGGCGTTTACGCCCAAAACTATTTGGAAAACAGAGTTGGTTGCCTCCAAAACACATGCAACAACATGCAGTTTTAACCTCCATTTAATTTTAGAATTAAATCCACCTGTTGTAACTCTACCACCGTGTCGCTCATTACGGTTTTGCACTGAGCTGTTTGTTTTAGTCTAGGCCAAGTTTTGGCGAGTTTTCGACTAACGAGATTTATACTGCTCCCGGAATCGCGTAGGCTTAACACTTTATTCCTACCTATCCTGGCTTTAGAACTGCTAGGTTTTAACACAGTTAAGGCATCTGAGCCCACTCGAAAACATGCATTAGCAAATTGAGTTTTGACATACTCGGGACATCAATTGCGGAGGTGCGAGGACGAACCGCATTTATAGCACGTTCTAACGTTAGTTTGACTAGGATTAGAAGCTACACTATCACTAATAGGAGCGTTAGCATTTGGGGTAGTTACGCTGTCACTGTTAGTCCCAACCGGGTTAGCTAACGAGTTACGGTTTCGATTGCCGTTACGTGGATTAGACGAAGCTTTAGGGGCTTGGCTGGCTGGCTGTGCACTAGTTTGCAACTTGCCAGTTTTGACGGCAACATCAATGTTGATTTGCTTATTACGTGTTGTGTAATCATCACACAATTTGGCTGCTTCTTGCAACTTCCCAGATTTAATCTGGTCCGGCAACCATTTTCTTAAACCCACTGGGCAAGACATACAAAATTGCTCTAATAAAATTAAATTAGACAACTTTTGGAAATCTCCGTTAATTCCGGCGAGTGACAACCATCGGGAAAACAACGTCTCTAACTAAAATGCGTGCTCGTGAAATAATTGGTCTTGTTCTTTCTCAAGACTGCGAAATACCGATTGGACGGACTCTTTAGTCTATACGAACCTTTCAAGTAATTTTAATTTAACCTGATCGTAATCGTGCATAGCAGCTGTGCTCATTTAATCGCACACCTTTACTAAAATTTCGCCTAACACAGGTTGTAAACCTACTACACATTCACTCTTTGGAATTCGTTGAGTTTCCATTGTACCTTCAAAGATTTTTAAAAATGAATTGATTTCCGATTTCGGACCCCAATTATTTAGCAATCTAACGGCATCGGAAATTTTTCCGGGCCGTGGACCTGAATTTACATTTGACAAAATCTGTACTGGATTGGTACCGTCTGCGTTTCGTAGTCTGGCTAATTCTATCTGTCTGTCTATTAGCAAGCTCTAACTCGTGCTCGAGTTTCTTAATGGCCAGCGCCGTAGCGGCATCGCTAGTCTGGGCGGTGGTGTCACGTAACATTAGTTCATGGGCACGAATTTTTCGGCCTCCTTGGCGGCGTGATCAAGTTTTAAAGCTTCGAGTTTTAACTGTTCTGCTTTAAAAAATAGTTCGTTCTCCTTGAGGGCTATCTCTTTTATGGCCATAATGGCAGAATCACGTTTTTCAGTGGCACTGAGAAGTTCGTTTGACAGCTCAACCAACGTGAGTTTGTTATCATTAAATGCAATTTTAATAATATCTACGGACTTGTGTCTAGTTTCACACACCGTTAAACCCAAATTCAAACAAGCTTTCTTTAAGTTTTTGTAGTGAATATGATAGATTAATGCTTCTAAATTCCATGTTGAAAGTTAGGTTAGTTAAAATTTTAAAGAAAAAAAAACGTTCTAGTTTTAAATCTCTACAGTTAAAATTGCAGCCGCAAAATAACTCTCTTAAAAGTTAAAAAGAGCGAGTACTTAAACACTTCTCTTATAACTCAATCTAGTCAGAGACACAAAAATACAATCTTACATTACCTAAGCACTCAGGTGGATACATAAAATAAACACTCGACCTGGCAACCGGACTATACCAATGTGCACTAACCTGAATTTCCGACACAATCGCTGTGCGGTCCATCATCCAATCACCCATCGAAGATCGAATCCAAATGATGTCGTGGTTGTCCTTCCAGTTGAAGTTTGAACACCGTCACTTGTGAAGTCCTGTGGAGTTTCACTCTTGGAGCATCATATCCTCTTTTTCAGTGGCTGACTTCTCCAGGCGTTGAAGGAACATCTGCCTTCCGAAGGCGTGCCCGCTGCTTCACGGCTTGTGAAGGGACGGTTGCCGCTTCCCGGCTCCAGCTGGATACGGGGTTTACCGTTTTGCCTTTTGTTGTCTTAAGGCTGACATCTGCTTCTGTAGCGTTTTTAGCTTAGCTACGGACGTCTCTGGGGTTGCAGTTTTGATTTTACTGCGACATCTTCTTCTTAAGATGAACTGGCATGGTAGTATGGCAGGGGGGGAAGGAGTGTAGTGGCACAGCACCTTTAAATCCCACCACTGCCACCAGTTTTGTAGCAGCGCTTACAGGGTCTTGAGGTGCCTACTGTCTATAGCACCGACAATCTGGCGTACATGTGGTAATTGTAGAGTAAATCGTAAGTGGTGGTTTTTCCTTTATTGTGAAAACAGCATAGCGTGTCTACTGCATAGTTAGGAGAAGAGTGTCACCGTCCTAACTAAACTTTTATGACCTATCTATCACGGTTTACTGCCACCACGATGGGTAATTAATTTAATTGCCTACTTCGGAGTTAGAATAAAAATTGATTTGTAATTAAAATAACCCTTGCAAATTAAATCGGACTTGAAGTCAAAATTTGTTGTTCAAAACAACTGTTTTTTCTGTTTTAATAAAACATGACAAGATTTTTACACACGGAGTAACTAGTTGGTTACCAAAATAAAAAGGGGGGCTTTACAATTGAAAGCACAAGATTTACAATTAAATCGGCAAAATGAACAATTCAAGTTCACAACAAAATTTGGACTAGAAAAAGTCTGTGAGTTGTCGCAACTCTCCAAGTTACAAACATGACCCTTGCAGAATGTAAAATAGTCTTTGAAAGCTCTAGCAACTCTTGCACTAAAGTCAATCAATCAATCACACTGAATCAAGATTAGTGTTACAAGGAAAACTACCTTTTTGAAAACTCCTGCTTCAACAATAACACATGCTAGCTCTCGGTGATCTTAGATTATTTAATGAACACTGAATTCATAAACAAAGAAAAAAAAAAGCCGGTTTTTAGGAAGGGGACCTTAAACCCTTAAATCATGGGTGCCCTAAACCAAAATGCCGATTGCGTTTGGCTACCCACAAATTCCCTTAAAGTCTAGAAGTTAAGTTTATATTTTAAAACTAAAAATTTAGAAATTCTGTTCCAAAAATTAAATTCTAATAAACTGAACTAGTTACCCTTGAACCACTACCTTGCCCGGCATGGCAACCTTCGGACTAGACATCTCTGCTCCGACTGCCGTAGTGACCTTTAGCCTCTAAGTCCTTGAGCTATGCTAACGAAATTCACTCTCAGCTTGGTTTTATAGCTGCTGCCTGGCAGCAGGTAGGAGGGAAACCGCGGCCCTGTAGGAGAGCGACGGAGGGGAGGTGTGAGGTAGAGGGATCACTTGGGGAGGAGGAGTGACTGACCAAAACCGGCCAGGCTGACACTACCGGAAGTAGGTATGGCAGCGTGGACGGGCAGGGTAGCCTTGCACTCCGAGTGGTGGGGAAAGTAAATACTGCATTCTGATTGGAAGGGAAATGTAGGAGCTTGGATGGCAAAGGGAATTGCCGACTTTGGGAGTTTTTAGAGGCCTTAGCTTGGAAAGTGCATCGAGTTAAACTCATAACAACGTGAAAATAGGCCTATATATATATTTTTTTTTTAAACTACAATGTTGTGCATTGCAACTATTGAAGGAATGGGGGGGGGGGGGAGGAAGTTTGGTGCTCAAATTTAAAATAAATGATTATTAATTGAAGGCAAAGGCTTTACTGTGCATTTGGAATTGAGATCACTATGGTCAGAGCCCTGAAATAAAAATACAAGATACACACTAAAATGTCCGGTAAAATAATCGTAGTTGCCATTTTGAACAAGGTAGGGTTCATGAGAAAAAGTTACGTTAAATAATGCTTTTATAAAAGCCTAGGCAAAAGATTAAATAAACCAGCTTGTGTTTTAAAATGCTATAACGCATAAAAATTTAAATGTATTATCGCAGCCGCAAAAATACCGTTGGTGTGGTCAAAGTTTTCATAGTTGCTAAAATCGTCACCTTAGTAAAATAAAAACATTGAGGACTTATACAACATGTAAACTAGCACAGCACTAAGCTAGTCGGCTTTATGCCTGTTTCGGAAAATGGCGACGGAAATTGCGTGCGTCGGCGCTCAGTTTGAGCACTTTTTCAAATTGAGTTGTAGACCAAAGTATGGCGAAATGTTGAGTTCTGTTTTCGTAGGATGACAGATAAAGTTCGGGTTTATTAAATGCTGCAAATAGGAGTCGATGAAGTCCATTTTCCCTGGAGATATGAATTTTTAAAGTTGAAGGTGAAGAAATAGGCCTAGCGCTTTTTGGCGATAAGAAAAAAATAGTGTCCCCAAGTTGTTGATGGTTGGTGTCGGGTCTCCTAACCAATCGACAGGAATTTTAGGCCTCATGCCTTTACAGGCCACACAAAGGAGTAATATGAACTAAAAACAAAATTACCGTAAAAATTTTAAAAAATAAATAAAAACTGATAAAGATTCGACTAAGTTGAAAATGGTTCGGCCTCTCAAAGGAGTGATAAGAAATTAAAATTTTGGAAAACGAGCTACTCAAGCTATAGTTGACGTGGCACATTAGTACAAATCTGCAGGCTAGGTTAGTCTAATACACCATTAAAAAAAAAAGAAGTGATATATCAAAAACCAAAACTGGTAAAAGAGACCGTCAAGTTCCGAATGGTTCGGCCCTTCAAAAGAGTGATATCAACACACCACAACATTTGCCAACTTATTCACCGAATAATACCAAAAGTAGCAATGTTCTAGTTTTCATTTATCCTTCGAACTATTAGTTGGTGCAGTTGGTGCGATTAACTTGGCAAAAGTTTTGGTGTGTTGATATTACTCCTTTGAAGGGCCAAACCATCCGGAACTTGGCGGTCTCTTTTTGGCGGTCTCTTTTTTGGTTTTTGATATGATAGCAATTAATGAACATAAAAAAATAAGGGGAGAATGAAACTTATTAAATAGCTGTAAATGATGTACCACCGTCTACAGTCTTCATCATTATACTGATCGTAATACTTATTGTACTTAACCTGATGTAACCTATGGTACTTAACCTGCTTCTCTCACCAGAGGGAGCCACAGCAGAGGATATTCGTTGAACCACAAAGGCATCTTGGATAACAGTGCAATCGGGATAATATCCTCGAGTATAAACGGAGCTTGCAGCCAGCTCAAGTCTTCACTTGTGGTCTGGAGTCCCCACAAGCAACAACAGTTCTCCAGCAGTGTCCTCAAGATACAGCTTCCTCCTAGTGCAGACTCTCAACCACTTGAAATCCCCTTTAAAACCCCTAGAAAGCTCATTTATGGTCTCATTTTTGTAGTTTTCTACTGACCCTTTAAGGGATTTTAGAACAACAATTTGAAAACTATTGCTACCACTCATCATAACGGTTTAACATACCTTGCCCAGAAAAGGATTCCAGCAATTTTGCATTTATTTGTTTGCCTTGCTGAGCCAAAGCAGTAAGCATAAGTGCCTTGTACAAGCCAATCCTCGTTAAATAACCCTGCTTGCTGTCAACAAGATCCCATATCTACAAAGAAATGTATTAAAAAAGTAAAAACACCATGTCACATAAAGAAAAACAATGAGATGGCTGCTGGTAAGAGCATATTACATGAAAAATCTAACACTGAGGTCACTAGGTTTATTCCCCAGGCCACACACATTTCCTGTCCTGATCCAATTATAATTTACATTTGTAATGTATACGGGGAAAGCATATATCATATAAAAATGGCCCCTATCAATCAAGTTTTCGCCATAGAAAGTTGTGATGTCAGAACCAGAGAGTAGTGATACCAGAGTGATATATAGGCGATTGTCAGTTCAATTAAGAGTTCAGCCGGGTATAGATTGTAAACGTTGTAGCGGCGCTAACAGGGTCTTGAGGTGCCTACTGTCTATAGCACCGACAATCTGGCGTACTTGTGGTTACTTTAGATAAGTTCATAAGTGGCGGTTTTTACTTTCACGGAAAAACAGCATAGCGTGTCTACTGCACGGTTAGGAGAAGAGCGTCAGCGTCCTACCTAAGTTATGAAGACCTATCGAATCATGGTTCACTGCCACCACGATGGGTAATTAATCTAATTTGCCTACTTCGGAGTTAGAATAAAAATGGTTTTGTAATTAAAATAACCCTTGCAAATTAAATTGGACTAAAAGTCAAAATTGTTGTTCAAAACAATCTTCTTTTCTGTTTTAATAAAACAAGACAAGATTTATACACACGAGGTAACTAGTTGGTTACGAAATAAAAACGGGGCTTTACAATTAAAAGCACGAGATTAACAAATAAATCGACAAAATGAACAATTCAAGTTCACAACAAAATTTGGACTAGAAAAAGTCGGTTTAAGTTATCGCAACTCTCTAGTTACAAACATGACCCTTGCAGAATGTAAAATAGTCTTTGAAAGCTCTAGCAACTCTTGCACTAAAGTCAATCAATCAATCACACTGAATCAAGATTAGTGTTACAAGGAAAACTACCTTTTTGAAAATTCCTGCTTCAACAATAACACATGCTAGATCTCTGTGATCTTAGATTATTTAATGAACACTGAGTTCATAAACAAAGAAAAAAAAAGCCGGTTTTTAGGAAGGGGACCTTAAACCCTTAAATCATGGGTGCCCTAAACAAAAATGCCGATTGCGTTTGGCTACCCACAAATTCCCTTAAAGTCTAGAAGTTAAGTTTATATTTTAAGACTAAAAATTTAGAAATTCTGTTCCAAAAATTAAATTCTAATAAACTAGTTACCCTTGAACCACTACCTTGCCCGGCATGGCAACCTTCGGACTGGACATCTCTGCTCCGACCGCCGTAGTGACCTCTAGCCTGAGTCCTTGAGCTATGCTAACGAAATTCTCTCCTGGCTTGGTTATATACCTGCTGCCCGCCTGCAGACAGGAGGGAAAACGCGGACCTTTAGGAGAGCGACGGAGGGGGGGTGTGAGGTAGAGGGGTCGCTCTGGAGGAGGAGTGACTGACCAAAACCGGCCGAGCTGTCACTACCGGAAGTTGGCATGACGGCGCGGACGGGCAGGGTAGCCTTGCACTCTGATCGGTGGGGAGAAAAAATACTGAGTTCGGATTGGTAGGAGCTTGGATGGCAAAGGGAATTGCCGACCTTGGGTGTTTTTAGAGGCTTTGGCTTGAGTAGTGCACAGAGTTAAACGCATAACAACGTGAAAATAGGCCTATACATTTTTTTTTATAAAACTACAATGTCATGCATTGCAACTATTGAAGGAAGGGGGGGGGGGAGACGAAGTTTGATGCTCAAATTTAAAATAAATGATTATTAATTGAAGGCAAAGGCTTTGTTGTGCATTCGGAATCGAGATCACTATGGTCGGAGCCCTGAAATAAAAATACAAGATACACACTAAAAATGTCCGGTAAAATAATCGTAGTTGTGTGGCCATATTGAACAAGGTAAGGTTCATGAGAAAAGATTGCGTTAAATAATGCTTTTATAAAAGCCTAGGCAAAAGATTAAATAAACCAGCTTGTGTTTTAAAATGCTATAACGCATAAAATTTTAAATGTATTATCGCAGCCGCAAAAAATACCGTAGTTGTGGTCAAGTTTTCATAGTTGCTAAAATCGTCACCTTAGTAAAATAAAAACATTGAAGACATAGTAAACATGGAAACTAGCACAGCACTAAGCTAGTCGGCCTTATGCCTAGAAATGAATTCGAGAAGTACAAATAAATATTTACATGTTTGTAGAAAATGGTGACGGAGATTGCGTGCGTCGGCGCTCAGTTTGAGCACTTTTTCAAATGAAGCTGTAGTCCAAAGTATGATGAAATTTCAAGTTCTGTTTTCACAGGATGTTAGATAAAGTTCAGGTTTATTAAGAGCTGCAAACCAGAGTCGATGAAGTCCATTTTCTTGGAAGATACGAATTTTTAAACTTGGAAGTGAAAAATAGGCCAAGCGCTTTTTGGCGCTAAGAAAAAAAAAGTGTCCCCGAGTTGTTGATGGTTGGTGTCGGGTCTCCTAACCAATCGACAGGAATTTTTAGGCCTCATGCCTTTACATGCCCCCCAACGGGAGATTTTATTCGGGGTTCCTGTTGGACTCCAAATAAAAGCCTACAAAAATGATTAGTGCACATCGGTATGTCACAATACAAGTTGCCAAGCCATGTAACTAAAAATATGCAAAGTAACACTTTTGGTTTATGCAATTAAACAACATAGAAAGTTCCAACTTCTATAAAGTTTGTCGTTTGCCATTTACTTTCAAAATGTGCGAAAAAAGGTTTTTGAGCTACTTGTTCCTAGCTCCGGATCAACAAGTTTAAAAGGAACACTAATTTTACGTTAAAATAAAATTGCTAAGTTTAGTTCTGGTTTTTGTGATTTTGTCGCAAAGTTAAATCAACGCAAAATTGACAAAGTTAAAAACACTAGGTTTACAGAAATAAACTTTTTAGGTGGTCCGCTCTGCCTGTGCAGGAATAGCGTACACACCGTTTGAATATTTGAGCAAAACAAAAGTACAGGTTATGTTTTTTGCAATTGTTAACTATTAAATGATATAATCGCAACATTTAATGCTCTAACTCGTCAGCCGTTCACAGAATGCTGTTTTTATTTTCTTGGAAAGCATCGAAAAAAACCACGAGGCGCACTCCTCAGGACCTAGCTTGCGATAAGGATCGGAATAGAGGGTACTATAAGTGCGTGCGCAACTATAAGCTCTATTTAAAGTTAACAGGTTACCACTGGACTGATTTAAGGTATATCAGACAACTTGTTTACATATGAAAAATTTAAACACAGAAGGGTTTTGAGGTAGACCCCATAACTTACACATAAGATACAACACTGGGAGGTTTTATGGCTTATACCCAACAACCTTTTAACGACAGAGTTAACCTTTTGCCCTCAGAGGTGAGACAGACAAATTTTTATAAAGAAAAATATTTCGTGAAAACTTAAAGAGGAGATAGCCAGGGACCACTAAACTCTCGTAGAATGATCCTAATGAACATTTAAACGTGTCGTATAATCTCTGTAAATATCCTTCCACACAGGAAGGCGTTGATAGTTACAGGGAGATTAACATTGGCACTTAAAATTTAAGTGTAAGGTCCGAATTGGGAAAGCTGACAGTTTCTTTGAGTGAGGTTGTCCTGACAACGTACCTCTTAACCATTAACAAAAAATTTAATAAAAAAAAAGTTGCAGAGCAAATTTTGGCTCTACCACTTGTTTAGCTTTCAACAATAAAAACTCAACTTGTGATTTTTAAGTTAAACAAAATACCTACTCATGGTATCCGCATTAGTATGAGACCTTCCAGGTTTGTACTTGACCTCATAGTCATAGTCTTGAAGATTTAAGACAGTAGAGCAGTAAACACAATTTTTATGTTTAGGTTAGGTGGTCCTAGATGGAGCCACGTCTGTAGCGGCCTACCATTCACTACAATTTAACACTTATGAAGAAAACTATTTGTTTAGGTGTTTTTAAGAAAAAAACTCAACATGGAGAAAAATTATACGTTCAGCCTACTTAGGTTAGTCTTGGTGGTTTACACAAGATTGCAAAAAAAAACTTTTAGGAAAAAAAACTACACTAGTTTTAGTTATCACGTTTGGAGTCCTACTTAAAGGTTTTACTTACTCCCTTACTGATAAAGCCATTATTTACTATGGTTAGGTTAGATTTATAACCTTGGCTCTAACGAAAAACAATTATCTAGTTCAAAGAGCCATAACTGTGATGATCAATCACAAATCTCCACCCTTTATTTAAGACAAGAGTTTAACCCTAAAACATCGGGTCCTAATTTTTAAGGATGTACACAAAAAAAAACGGCATTTACGTTTTATTGGTTATAACCTAAACTATTGCTAAGTTAGGTTAAAGCATGGCAATTTTATTTCTCCAAACTCTGGGAAAAAATCAAAATGGCACTTGAAAGAAGCAAGTTTAGGGCTTACTTTGGTTTTAACAGACACTTTTTACTGCAAGGTTGTCCTCAGATTTAACTTTTCTAAGTTTATCTCTAGAAGGCTGACAAAGCTTGCTAAATGAGCGGTTACGTAGTTCAATCCATTCATTGAATCTTGGCGCTAATTTATTAGGTCGGACGGAGCCAGTTGGCTCATTATGGGTACAGCAAGTACTCTTATCGGATTTTCCATCTATACTTGGATGGTCAGTCGGCCTATCGCCGGCTGTCTGCACTTTTGGGGGAGGGACGTTTTTAACGGCCTATTTTGTCCCCAACTTGACTGCCTCGGCTGAAGGGCGGGGCGACTTGGACGGCGCCAGAAAGTCTACTGTCGGGTTTGGCTTGACCAATCCCGCTGGCCGGCTGCCCGACTCCATGCAGGAGCGGGGGCGGTGTTTACGGGAACGCTTTTTCGCCGTGGTTTGTCTGTGGTCAGCAGCGCTCGGGCTGGGGGGAGGAGCTACGGGACGAGCGGGGCTGCAGTTGCTTGCGTCGTTTACATTTCTTTTAGGCTGTCGTAATTCGTCTAGTTTAGACAGGGCGTTTACACCCAAAACTATTTGGAAAACAGAGTTGGAAGCCTCCGAAACACATGTAACAACATGCAATTTTAAACCGCCATTTAATTTCAAAATTAAATCTACCTGTTCTAACTCTACCACCGTGTCGCTCATTACGGTTTTGCACTGAGCTGTTTGTTTTAGTCTAGGCCAAGTTTTGGCGAGTTTTCGACTAACGAGATTTATACTGCTCCCGGAATCGCGTAGGCACAACACTTTATTCCTACCTATCATGGCTTTAAAAGTGCTAGGTTTTAACACAGTTAAGGCATCTGAGCCCACTCGAAAACATGCATTAACAAATTGAGTTTTGACATACTCGGGACATCGATTGCGGAGGTGCGAGGACGAACCGCATTTATAGCACGTTCTAACGTTAGTTTGACTAGGGTTAGAAGCTACACTATCACTAATAGCAGCGTTAGCATCTGGGCTAGTTACGCTGTCACTGTTAGTCCCAACCGGGTTAGTTAACGAGTTACGGTTTCGATTACCGTTACGTGGATTAGACGAAGCTTTAGGAGCTTGGCTGGCTGGCTGTGCACTAGTTTGCAACTTGCCAGTTTTGACTGCAACATCAATGTTGATTTGCTTATTACGTGTTGTGTAGTCGTCACACAATTTGGCTGTTTCTTGCAACGTCCCAGATTTAATCCGGTCCGGCAACCATTTTCTCAGGCCTACTGGGCATGACTTGTAAAATTGCTCTAATAAAATTAAATTAGAACAACTTGTGGAAATCGCAGTTAACACCGGCGAGTGACAACCATCGGGAAAACAATGTCTCGAGCTCAAAAGCATGCTCGTGAAATAATTGGACTTGTTCTTTTTCAAGACTGCGAAATGCCGATTGGACAGACTCTTTGGTCGGTACGAACCTTTCAAGTAACTTTAATTTAACTTGATCGTAATCGTGCATAGTAGCTGTGCTCAATTGATCGCACACCTTTACTAAAATTTCGCCTAACACAGGTTGTAAGCCTACGACCCACTCACTTTTTGGAATACGTTGAGTTTCCATTGTACCTTCAAAGATTTTTAAAAATGAATTGATTTCCGATTTCGGACCCCAATTATTTAGCAATCTAACGGCATCGGAAATTTTTCCGGGTCGTGGACCTGAATTTACATTTGGCAAAACCTGTACTGGATTGGTACCGTCTGCGTTTCGTAATCGGGCTAATTCTATCTGTCTATTAGCAAGTTCTAACTCGTGCTCGAGTTTCTTAATGGCCAGCGCCGTAGCGGCATCGCTAGTCTGGGCGGTGGTGTCACGTAACATTAGTTCGTGGGCACGACTTTTGTCGGCCTCCTTGGCTGCATGATCTAGTGTTAAAGCTTCGAGTTTTAACTGTTCTGCTTTAAGGAATAGTTCGTTCTCCTTGAGAGCGATCACTTTTTTGGCCATAATGGCAGAATCACGTTTTTCAGTGGCACTGAGAAGTTCGTTTGACAGCTCATCCAACGCGAGTCTGTTATCATTAAATGCAATTTTAATAATATCTACGGACTCGTGTCTAGTTTCACACACCGTTAAACCCAAATTCAAACAAGCTTTCTTTAAGTCTTTGTAGTGAATGTGAGCGATTAACGCTTCTAAATCTTCCATGTTGAAAGTTAGGTTAGTTTAAAGAAAAAAAAACCGTTCTGGTTTTAAATCTTTACAGTTAAAATTGCAGCCGCAAAATAACTCTCTTAAAAGTTAAAAAGAGCGAGTATTTAAACACTTCTCTTATAACCCAATCCAGTCAGGGACACAAAAATACAATCTTATACTACCTAAGCACTCAGGTGGATACGTAAAATAAATACTCGGCCTGGCAACCGGACTATACCAATGTGCACTAACCTGAATTTTCATACACAATCGCTGTGCGGTCCGTCATCCAATCACCCATCGAAGATCGGATCCAAATGTTGTCGTGGTCGTCCTTCCAGTTGAAGTTTGAACACCGTCACTTGTGAAGTCCTGTGGAGTTTCACTCTTGGAGCATCATATCCTCTTTTTCAGTGGCTAACTTCTCCAGGGGTTGAAGGAACATTTGCCTTCAGAAGGCGTGCCTGCTGCTTCACGGCTTGTGAAGGGAGGGTTGCAGCTTCCCGGCTCCAGCTGGATACGGGGTTTACTGTTTTGCCTTTAGTTGTCTTAAGGCTGACATCTGCTTCTGTAGCATTTTTAGCTTAGCGTCGGACGTTTGTGGGGTTTGAAGTTTGGATTTTACTGCGACATCTTCTTCTTAAGATGAACTGGCATACTAGTATGGCAGGGGGGAAGGAGTGTAGTGGCACAGCACCTAAATCCCACCACTGCCACCAGTTTTGTAGCGGCGCTTACAGGGTCTTGAGGTGCCGACTGTCTATAGCACCGACAATCTGACGTACTTGTGGTTACTTTAGTTAAGTTCATAAGTGGCGGTTTATACTTTCACGGAAAAACAGCATAGCCTATAGGAGAAGAGCGTCAGCGTCCTACCTAAGTTATGAAGACCTATCTAATCATGGTTCACTGCCACCACGACGGGTAATTAACCTAATTTGCCTACTTCGGAGTTAGAATAAAAATGGTTTTGTAATTAAAATAACCATTACAAATTAAATTGGACTAAAAGTCAAAATTGTTGTTCAAAACGACCTTCTTTTCTGTTTTAATAAAACAAGACAAGATTTATACACACGAGGTAGGGTAAAGTGACCAAATTCCGGCATCGACCTAAAGTCGGCCGTTTCAGTTTTCTTTCAATTGCTTTATGAAACACGAGAAATCGAAACTGGAACTGGACTAGGAACAAACTAGAGAGCTTCTGAAGCGTTTTGAGCAAAGATTTCTTCAGCTGTAGTGCTCCAACAATGAGGTATAGGGTGTCAGCAAACATGTACTTTGGCGTCTTCTAACAACAGCAAAAGGAGTAGCTGTTGAGAGTTTTGACTACCCACAGGATAGTTGTATTCCTCTCTGTTGTGCAATAAATAATACCATTACGAGGAAAACCAAATGTCTGAGACAATCCTTGTACATTCTAATTTGAGATAATCCATTAGTTTTTAGTATGGGGAGGATTTATTTTGCTACATAGCGATTATTTGTCAGCACTGCAGAGTGCCCTAAAGTCGGTCACATTCAACCCATTCACGGCCTAGGATGACTTAAAGTCGGCCAGCTCCTTCGACCAAAACTCGGCCGGCCGACTTTAGGTTTAATTTAGAATTTATACTATTTAATGCAGATTGGTGCATCTATAATTGTACATAAGAGAAACGACAAGTGTTGGCTAATGTACAATTTTACTAGAACGATAATAAAACCTATTAATTATTATTAATTAATTATTAATTCTTCTGAAACAAACTCGAAGAATTTTAGTTTACATGTGGCTGTTATACGAAGCGCAAATGCTGATCTTTTACTCAGTTTGTGTATTATATGTACGGTATGAGAACTGGGATAACAAATTCCACAGTTTCATAAGCAGGCTCAATATTAAAAAATAAGATTTAAAAAATGTGTATGAAAGTATTTGGCTATGTAAGATGTTTTTTTTTTAGGAGATAGGTAGGCCTAGGAAGAAATAGTGAAAAGGGGAAGAGAAAAAATACGACCACACATTACTGTAGTTAACCCAATTTTGGGGGGGAATGTCAAAAAATTAAATTAAATATCAGAATGATTCCAGGAATTCAGCTGTGGATGTAAGGACGGGGTTTGCTTTGAGTCTATCAGAACCCTGTAAAACATCACTTTCACAAGTTTTGTGCCTTTGAAACGTTGAAAAGCACAATTGTCTGAATTTTTCCAACTGCTATAAATGCTTGATGTTTACTTTTGGCACATTTTCCTCATAAATTCGGGTCTAGAGGACCCTTTGTTCCATTTGTGGGTACTTAATTATGTTCACTTCAGCATAAATTTATAACAGTGTCGTTTTAAGACTGCAGCCTCATTCTGAAAATTATTTTAAAATTACAAATTAGCAGTAATCATTGATTAATCATGGGCTACGGTAAAATTAAGTTGCAATAATGGAACTTGACTTTAATTTTTAATATTTCTCCAGTGCATCTGTTCATCATGGCTGAACTTTTTTCCTTCATTCATACAATTACATAAAAAAGATTACCATCAGTAAAATTTAAAAATAACCCAAATTTTTTCTTTACTTTTCAATTTAATAAAAAGTAGAGTAGATAATAATGAGTAGAAAAGGCTCTTGACCATTAATCGGCCAGGGGCCGACTATTGGTCTTTACTGGCCGACTTTAAGTT
>JAHWFP010082363.1:2020-18210 GCA_023313725.1 Lithobius niger
CCCCCCCCCCCCCCCCCCCATTCCCTCAACCCACCAACTGGCCGTATAGTCTAGGAGGACAGCAAGTTCGACCTACATACTACCTCTTAATACACCCTCGCTCATGCTGGCGTGTTAATTGGATATTCCGTTGCTGTCTGTGAAGTGATAGCGACGGAGTTGAGCTTTTTGTCGTTGTTATATTGTGGAATGTAATTTTCTATACATTGTCGCCGAAGTTGGCTTTATTTTAGAGCCAGTAGCGGATTGGATTTTGCTTCGATGGCATGGAAGCAGGGATTTTGCCAGGTTTACGCACGGGCAGTGTTGTATTTGCGGCCAGGTATAGGCCTACTGAATATGACGTGAATCTTGACGCGCGTGCGTGAGGGCATGTAAATTTACCGTCTATGTCCAGGTTTACCTCAGCAGTTTGAAGCAGTACACACGGAGTGGGCTGGGGGGGAGGGGGGGGGGGTTTGTTTCGATTGCTTGCGTCATGGTCAGTGTTGCATGTTGCTGCTGTCATCATGGGTTTTGTAAACTGGTGTACAAATTGGAAAGGAAACCTTAAGATCGCAACAGCGAGATTTTATACCCGGTACATTAATTAGATATGTGTTTGCTAATCAATTTGCTTTCGCTAATCTGATCAATTTTTTGGGGGGCTAATCAATTATGCAATGCAGGTGGTCCGTGCTTCGAATTGAATGTTCCGCAATTGAGGAATGTGAGTATAGATTTGTTTTCTTTGACGAGCCACGATTTTTTTTGCAAGTTTCGCAAAGCATTTTTTTGTGGGTTTTTAGCTTTTTGCGAGTTTTTTTTTTTTTTTATACTCACCTGTGTCGGCTTCATAACTATATTTAAATGGCTATCACTCTAAACATTCAGTAATGCCTGCCATTACATTATCAACTGCACTCTTAATGCGATTTCACTACAAAAACATTAGAAAAAAAAAAGAAAAATTAACTGGGGGGGGGGGGGGGTAAATAACGAAAAGTACGAAAGAAAATAGGATTACCTGTTGGCATAATCCCCCATGTAGTAAACTACGAGTATTTTTCCTGCAGGATCTAGCTGTTAGAAAAGAAATAAAAAAACAAAAATACATTCTTCATTCTCTCACGGAGCAATCGGTAGAAGAGGTTTCAACAGATATCCAATTAATGTAATTTTACCTGTAATAACCGGAAAGGGAATAACACTTTTACTTATTAAGTTAACACCGGGTAACAAAATCCAAAAATGACATCTCACAAATCGGAGTAGTGACGGCATTAGTGGCTCATGTTGACGTTGCTGTTGATGACAGAGAAATGTGAAATGGCTGATATGACCATTAATTACGACACCTGTCCGTGACGATATTATAAGGAAAATTCACAAATTACCAATTTTCATCAAAGTTTGTGGACACATTAACGAGTACGTACAGGTAAACTTTAACGTACCTGTTTCCGCTTTTTATTTTATTTATATCAGTAGGCTACCGAACATTTATTGTAAACAGTGCAAAGCAATACGGCTGATTCATCATTCTTTGACATGACAGATAATTTGTTTAGCGACTGTATCTCAGCTAAAATTATGTACAGAATTGAGGAAATTCGACAACTATTCCTGGAATAATCTGTCCTTAGAATACAGGTTTTTAGTAGACGACATTGGGTCGCCATTAGACCGATTGGAATTTATTACGCGTAAATTCTTAATTCGGTCGAATTCGTTCCGTGAACCAAGAGCTTTATATGAAGCAGAGACCTTATCCATTAAAATAAAGGATGACTTGAGGGGTGTTGTTCCAAACACCCGAGTTGAGCGAGCCAGTGATTATGTCAAAATCTCAATTTATCAGAAAGCCACCGTTGTTAAATAGTTGGTTAAAGAACACTATTAACGTCAGCACGCAGTAACTGATTAATGCACACTGTTAAAGAGAACCTTTTAAGTTTCGCATAAGATATCACGTAGCATGTACCGACAGCTCATTATATTAAAACTTAAAATTTGTACATCTTTAGGTCGGGAATCAAATTTACTAATCACGAATGGTGGGCCGTGAGCGCTAGCATCCCTGCATGGCAACTTAAATTACCCACACCGTTATTTCAATACGGTGATTTAGTCATTGAGGTTAGGGAGGCCGAGACTATGCTGTAGTACATGCTAAACTTAATACTACCACCTCTTAGGGGGGGGGGGGGCGGGTGTCTAAGTGAAGTCAACACTAGATGAAGGTTGGTAACGATTTAGCACTGTGAATTATCACAAGCTCTTTTTATAACATTATGATGACATCACTTGCGGAAGGCATGTGACCTAAGGAATACAGAAAAAGAAACTGAAAGTGCAATTATTAACCAGTCTTCCTACTTTCAATTAATTTACACAATGACAAATTATTAATATTTACCTAAAGGCTGAAACAACAACTAAGGTCGACTATAAAATAACCTACCTAGAATTCAAAACAACAACTAAGAATTGGACGGAAGCGAACAAACTTTCAATACCTTTTTTTCTTTCAATAAAACGTAAAGTTTTACAACTTACTAATTGTTATTTCCCAAATGTAACCTGAGAAACAATACATATAAAACGTACTACAAAATCAAACACCTGAATAAAATTGTGAATTTTGAATAAGCATCCCAAAATAACGTTTCTTCAGAGTGTTTGCGACTTCAATAGCACTTAAGCTAAGCCTCGATACTCTAAAAAAGTAACACAAAACAATAATTAGGATTGGCTAAACCGCTAAAATGCTTAACTAGTGGAATGCAATTAAAAATCTACTCGTGAAGACTTCACTACAACACTTTTGGATCTTCCAAGCATCCCTTTACAAGCAGTAGAATCACTGGACAGTTCTGGCTTCACCACTAGCCTTTACTGAGCTAAAAGTTTGCTCTTCAAGCACTGGGGGTTCTGTGGATGATCTTTTATCATTAATTGGGTTACTTAGTATATTTTTCTGCTTCTTTCCCTATCTAAATGCTGGAAAAACTCTCGCATTAGAGCTTGGAGTTCTTTCAGTCAAAATCGACGGGCTCACAGGAGGTGCATTCTGCTTTTTGGACCTCCACTATAGCATTGTTATCGGGTGGCAAAGAGCTTTTATAGAGCAGTGGCAAGTGACGTCATATTGGCTACGAGATAGCATCTGGAGGCCATAGCTACAAGGGGCACTAGATTAAAATGTAAGGGAAAACAACGGCACTTCTAGTCAAGACAGTGCTTTGAGAGCGGTTTCTTAGGCTTAAAAAACGTTGTTTTCTCCAACAACAAAAATCGCGCGTTATAGGCTTAAGAAATCCAGTCTAATAGCATTGGCTTCAGTAAGACGACCTTCTTTTTCCCCTCTGGCTCCACCATAAGAGTTGTATACAATAATACTACGTTATGTCACTGCTCTATTGTAATTTTGGGCGCAATTTAAGTTGGGAAAAAACTGTTTAAGTTTCGGACTGCAACTTAAAATACTCTCACCAAGTTCTCTCGAAGTTCTTTCCAACTTCCTCTCTCCCCCACCACTCAGAAAGGAAAGGAAATTTATCAAGCCGTTCACCCTCAAAACGAAACTCAGCTAGAGGAGGAAGGTTAACATTACGCCTTGAGAACTTAAGTCTTTGCAAACTACACTCAGTCTTAGGCCCCAATTCGTTCCCGGATTCAGAGTTCACAAAAGTTTCCGACTCGACCCTTCAAGGCTTCTTTGGAAGCCTCTTCAAAATGATTGCTGAAAAGGTCGGAAAAACGAACCGACTTCGGAACCGGACTGGTTACTGCAGGCAAATAACCTCTCATATTCGATTTACTGGTGTTCAAATTGAAACGAGATTGCACAGACTAAAGTCGTGCTTATTTCATGAATAAAAGCCAACATACTTGTAGTCAAAAAATTGATCCAGACTGAGATGAAACTTATGTATCGAAGCCTTACCAAAAAGTGCAGGCTGTTTACCTCGTGCAACAATTGCGTTCAGGCGTTCAGTTTATCCTTTAAAGGTTACGCCAAAAGATACAACACCTAGAGGTTTTTGCAAACTTCGCCCAGCCATATATGGATGTAACTATGTAGGCTTAAGAGTAAAGTTTTTTGTTTAAAAGTTCCGAAACCAACTTAAAGATGTGATAGCGTCACATCCAGTATAAACTTCATACGTTTATTCCATAAGCGCTCACTCAACATTCCACTTGTTACATTTTGATACGGCATTAATGGATAACCCATAAGTTTTAGCTTTTTGACTGGAATTGCTAATACTAGATTCCTCAGAACTAGAATTTATGTTGGATTCGTCAACTTAATGCACATGTTTACCATATTCACGGATGTGACTTTTAGGTTGACCCGACTTAACCTTTGATTGGTTTCCTACAGGTTTTGTATTAAATTTAGAATCAGATTTACACGCTACGTGTAACTGACCTTTAGAACCGTATTTTTGACAGAAAATAGTCTTTATGTTAACACTGGGGGTGGATATGTCCCTTATTACATGCGTGACAAATGACGTCACGTCTGGACCTTTGCTTAGTAGAATTTGAGTTTAATTTAAAGTTGTTCGAAGTACTAGCTCCAGATTTGAAGCCCGCTACATATATAGCAGTGCAGTCAGCAGCAAGAGAAACAGTATAAACTTCATAAAAGTGAGGGTTGATGGTTTTGCCAATAACTCCCTTTGAATAATTTCTGAATTGATACCAGCCACTAGGCGATCCACAGCGTCTCAGTGCACTTGAGGAACGCCCCATAAGCACAATGCTCTAGTCAAGTGCTTCGATTCACTAATATAAAATGGCTACGGATTCTCCTGGGAGCCAGTACCATTTTGAAAACGAAGGCACTCCACAATAACTGACTGAGTAGAGTACGAACTCCCTTACACAAAATCCACTAACTGGTCCAAAGTTTTGGGCTGAGGAGTTGCAGGTAAACACAAACTCTCTATCAACGAGTAAGTTTTCTTGCCTACGCAAGCAATAGCATTGGAACTTGCTTATCCCTTATCATATCATTAACCAAAAAAAAAACATTTTTAAACGTTCTATATAATTAATCTAGACACACGTTAGTGTATCGCGCCAAGTTAGGAAACAAACATCACGCAAACCATTGTAGCGCGACGCCATAGCATAAGTGTCTTTATCCTGAAGCATAGTTGGGCATATTTCAGGTACTTGGTGAAAAATAATAATGCGGTACAAAAGCTTAAATTGTGGTAAAATGGAAAGCAATGACCCACCTGACAAAAATGTAACTCGTGCAGGAACGTCAGCTAAGTGGCTTTCAACGCAAAATTTGACCCTCAATAACGTTGAAAACGTGTTACTAGCTAATTGGAGCTACTTCTGGTCCGCTGATCCCCATGCTAATTCCCACAGGGTGATTATTCACAGCGGTCAGGCTGTGAAGCTATGAAATTGGACGAATGGCTGCAGTACGATACGAACTGCTTGCCTTTTCTGTTTTACAGCCTGGGGGTGTAACTGGAATGGTGTGGGAGGGAGCGTAAGTACGAAAGTATTGTTGTAACCATTGTTAGTATTGTCGGCATCGTCTCTGATTGGATGGGCAGTTCGGACAATGACAACGTGTATACTGACGTGCGTATCTGGACACACGCTAGTGTGTCGTCACAAATCTAAACAACGTTGCCAAAGAAACTGTGTCTACGTCCAATTCACGAAAAACAAACAAAATGATAAAATAAAGGCAAAAACTGGTAAAGAGGCCATCAAGTTGATCATGGTTCGGCCTCACAAAAGCCGAACTAAATTTTTAAAAAAATATGAACTATATGAACTAAGTAAAACAAATATTCAAACACAACCAAAAACAGATAAGAGATGACTAAGTTGAGAATGGTTCGGCCTCTCAAAGGAGTGATAAGAAATTAAAATATTGGAAAAATGGCCACTCAAAAACTATTGTTGACGGTGGCACTTTATTACACACCAGCAAACTAGTTGAGTTGAGTCTAATACACGATTAAAAAAAAGGGGGATGATATATTAAAAATCAAAACTGGTAAAAGAGACCGCCAAGTTCCGAATGGTTCGGCCTCAAAGGAGTGATATCAACACGCCAAAACATTCGCTAAGTTAATCGCACCAAATAATATTATTAGACGTTAAATGAAAACTTGAACATTGCTACCGAAAGCTGCAATGTTCTAGATTTCATTTAACCTTCGAACTATTGAACGATTGTCAGTGCGATTAACTTAGCGCAGAACCATTCGGAATTTGGTGGTCCCTTTTACCAGTTTTGGTTTTTGATATGATTCAATTATCTGACTCAACTTCAAAACTTACGAAACATTTTGTCATAACGGCAGAATTAAAATTTGAACTAGCGAATTTAAATAGCACAAAATTCAAAAATACAGGAGCAAGATAAATAATCTTAAAATTGCAATGCATTTGAAATTACTGCACACTTCAATATTATAATAAATATTTAAATGTACCCTAGGGTTACAAATTATTAAAAACTGTTTAAGTAAGTCCAAAAATAACTTTTTGAAAATTTATATAAATTCCAAAGGTTGCATATGTACAAGGTAAGCAGGGAGTAGGCTACTGCAATTTAAAGTGATTTAAACGAGCAGTAAATCAATAGTAGGTTTAAACAACCCTATAAATTACAAAACATTATTAGTACAAAGATATCTATAATAAATTTGGCCTGAATTGCTAGATAACAAATGACAGTAATATTACCACAGGTTACCTAAATCCAAAACTAGCTAGTGAATAAAGTCAAGCAACAATAGCTTGTAACTAATCTTGAAAACTGTAGCTTACTGAAGTGAAACGAATAGCGATGACCATTAATATTGGCTTTAAAGTTAAGCACGTAATTACCGCTCACACTGCACGTGTTTGTTGCTCATATTTCCTCAGCTAACCCAGTTGAACATCGAAAACTTGTGAGAGTAGCAAAATAGAAGATTAAACGACGATGTATTCTTGACAAAGAAGAATATTACATAGTAGGCCAACCAAAATTGATTACTCCTAGACACAGTACGTTTTAGTGCATGAGTAAAAAACAAACACAACCCCCTGGACATCGAAGACAAGATTAATTCGGACATCTTTTCTGGACATTTGAAAGAGCGCAGGAATCTTTTGCTGATGCGGTTGATTTTGAAGAGCTTTGGCAGCCTCCAAACATCTCTTCTCCGCAAAATGAAGACTAAACTCACTTACTTACTTAGCCTAACACATTTTAAGTTTTAATTTTAGAATCATTTAGGACACATGAATTTTCCTTTGTCGCCATTGTAGTATGTGATACTTAACCCTTTAACGGTCACTATGGCATCCTATGAAATTTTTTTAAAACTTTCTCAGCTGTGGGATTCGAACCGGTATTCGGTTGGGTTGGAGACGACGATGCTAACCACTGGACTGTGCTTGCCCGCTATGCTCGGGGTCCCCGGGGACCTCTCGCGTAGCTTGGGCGCGAATTTGGACTCTTTTTTTTTGTTACTGTCTTGTCAGCTGTAGCCGTAGGGCAACACAGTCGGTAAAGGTTTAGCCATTGCACGAAGGAAAAGGTTGATTAACCGTTTTACGGTCACTATGACATCCTACTATTTTTTTTAGTCACTTTGTCAGTTGTGGAATTCGAACCGGTATTCAGTTGGTTTGGAGACGACGATGCTAACCACTGGGCTGTGCTTGACCGCTATGCTCTGGGCCCCTGGGAACCCCTCACATAGCTTGGGTGCGTATTGGGACTCTGTTTTTTGTTACTGTCTTGTCAGCTGTAGCCGTATGGCAACACAATCGGTAAAGGGTTAATACTACCACCCCCTAAGGAGGTGTCTAAATGCTGTCTACACTAGACGAACCTTTGTAACTCTTCGGCACCTCTGATTTGTAACAGGCACCTCTGATTTGTTTTATTGAACATGATGACGTCACATGCAGAGATGGCGTGTGACCTATGGAATACAGAATGAAGAGTGAAGCTCCCCCTACTAAAAGGTAAGGTGAGTACAAAGTGCACTAGAAGGTATATTCAGATATGGTACAATAACATTTAGAAAAGCTATATGTAACATAATATTATCCTCAGATCAATTAGACGTTTTAAAGAATAGCACCCATCTTGTCACTGAATTTAAACAGAATTCAGTTTCTATGTGCCATGAAAAAAGCCAATTAAAATCATTCTCCTTCTCACAATGCTGTTTAATCTAGAAATTAAAGTTCTATAACCTTCCGCGTCGCTGCACACTGCGCATCGCTACTGCGCAGCCTCCGGCTATATAACCAAGACGGAGCGATCCTCCTCATCTTTTCTTCTCTAGCTTCCGTCCGCTACAGTTGTGTGTCGGTTTGATTAAGCCTTCGCCAGGAACCATAGCTCGACCAAAGGGTGCTTCGCATGATTCGGCGGTCCAACCACCATCTGCGTTGCCTTCGCCCGTCCGGGCTCCTGTAATGGGGATGTCTCCCGAACTTTTGGATATATCCACTCCTATGGAAGGGGGATCAGTTGGTCCGACGCTCCTGATTCCGGATCCTTTTCCCTCTGGGGATCGCGCTTCTGTGCCACCGATCGATTCAGCTGTCACTTCCCCGGTCCAGTGCAGTCAGCCATGAAACGCTACTTCGGACCTGCGAACCCTTAAGGACAACCTCTGTCGTGCCAAAGAACGATGTGCTCGACTTAAGCTGCAAGTCAAGGCTCGGAAAGTAGCTAAACGACGCGCCACCCAGTTTACTGTCAGTCCATTGGATCTTTCATCTCGTTCCTTCGTCTCTTGTTCTGTTGCAGGCCGTCAGGAACCACCAACGATACTATTCTCCAAGGATCCACTCTCCAGGGAACAAGGACATGCGCTCCTGCATTCTGCCCTCCATTCCTTCAAGCGAAAACTACCCGCTGATTCCTACACGGTGGCCTGGGTTCTTCAGCCTCTAAGAAGACTCGTACTCTGCTATGCGATGAACCCGGTCCGTCTTAATTTGATCCGTCTCCAGCCGTTCTTCCTGATCCAGCGGACCGTCTTTCTGCACATGAAGAGGACCATGACTCTTTAATTCTTTGATGCAACATCCCGACATGCTCATTTTGAACCGCCCTTTCCAGGCAATCCGGATCCATCTGAAATTCCGTTACCTGAACTTTTAAAGACTGTTGAAAACATCATCCCGGATTGTTTTCTGTACACGCCTTCCACCGAAACAACCATACCAAATAAGAACCGTGGCCTCTCTACTGGTTACGGTTTCGGACTATGGGATCAGCTTCCCAGCCAGTTGCCGGTCATACGCTTCTTACGACTTTACTTCGCACTGGTGGTGTCCTTCTTGGGAATGACGCACTCCTTGAACTATACCGACACGCCGTCGCCTCGTCCGGGCCGTGAAACTTCCTTCTTTCGTCCTACTGTGGAGGTAATCTGTGGAACTTTGATACCTACCCTCAGTCGGAATTGTTGACCGCCAATTCCAAGATGAAATTCAGGACGTCTCTCTCTACCTCCCGAGCAGAGCTCCGGTTCCAACTTTCGTCGTGCGGGATAACGACCATCTGCTTCGATTGGGCCTTTGTGCAGCCTCACAGGCCGACGTATTAAATACGGCTGCTAACACCCTTTGTGAACGCCTTTCCACCGATCCTCCTCCATCCGACACAAGAATCTGGCGTTCCTAATTAACCAAATATTCCGCAAAGTATTCTGGAAGCAAGCTTTGCGACGTATCATTCCATGAACTGGTTTACCCGTGCCCTTTTCAATTCTACTCGGCTTCTTCACGAAATTGCTCTCAATACAGCTTCGAATCTCCACGATTCCACCCATCACGAACTCCAAAAACAGTCAATGCATGAAACTAACACTCTGTTCCACGGACTAATTCCCAAGACTGCTCCTCATTTGGACATTTCACGTAAGCCAAGATCGACTTGAATGCGATTACCTCATCATCCACGACCCGTTCCTCCTTCCCATCCGGATCCACCTAAGGATGATTGGGCGTCTTTACCCACCCGTCCCCACAGCCCCCCCCCCCTCCTCCTATGTCCAGAGCTCAATCGCCCTTTCCGTCCAGGGGCCCAGGATGCGGACGGAGTCGCTCGTTTGGCCGCAGCTGCACTCCAGATCGCCGCCATCGATGCACTTCCTCCGGACCACGTTGTTCCGACCAATCCATCCGCTGACAATGCGATTCCCTTCCTTCCAATAGGGGGTCGTGTTTGACTTTTCTACCCCGCTTGGCAGGCGGTGTCAACCGATCAAGCCGTCCTGCCCATCATATCTCAGCGTTTTCTTCCTCGGTTCCGCTGTTCCCCGCCACTCTGGACCCCACCATGAGCACCATCCAGTTCCCGGTCCACGGTTCTTGCTGCAGAAATTTACAGTTTACTCGTAAAGCATGCAATTCGGGCGGTTCCAGACCCGGACCGTCCCGTTTTTTTCGGCAACATTTGTCTTTGCCCGTGGTCAGGAGCCGTTAGTGTCTATCATTCCATTCTGCCTCACATCGCCCCGCAATGATTCCGCTTCATGGGACTGTTGTTCCCGAAGCTATGGGTTATGGCACTATCGGTTGTCTTCACCAGGATACGTTTTTGGGGGGACCGGCTCGTACCGCAGATCTTCTGAACCTAGCCCACCGCCGCTTGTGACGTGGCAATAAAAAGACTAAAATACCAGGGCCTGCACATGGTTGATTTTAGTTTTGGTTTGCCTATACGAAAATATACATTACCTTCAACCCACCCTGCCTCCCCTATGGTGGATCTAGGTTTCTGGGGGAAGGAAGAAAGATGATTGTGATCTGCTGCGTTCCGCTTATATAGGAGAACCCAGTTCCGGACATTTGCAATGAGTACGAGGCCGGCAGGAAAGACAACTTTCAAGCTAGGGAATAAGAGCTCAAAAAGGGGGAAACTCTAATGTAAAATAAGGTAATGTATATTTTCGTATAGGCAAACAAAAACTAAAATCGACCAGGAGCAGTCCCTGGTATTTTCGTCTTTTTATGTCGTACAACAAAAGGAAAGACTCCACAAATGCAGTTACATTCTGGGTAGTACATTTTTTAATTCATTGCCTACCGAAATTAAACTTATTACTCGGCTGAAATCTTTCAAGAAACTACATTTGTTTAAGTGGTTATTAGATCAAAACCCTATGAGCTTAGCAATGCTGTATAGTATCATGAGCTAACACTGCCACTTTTCCTTTTTGATTAAATCACAAGGTAAAGGGTAAAGGAAGCAAGCAGTCTGCATTAAAGACTGGCCTTGTTTACATTGTTTTCTTTCACTCTTATATTTCCCCCCCCCCCTTTTGTTATTAATTTATTCTCACGTGCTTTGCTTGATTTTTTAATCCTGTTTTCAACATTAATTGCGTTTTTATTTCTGTTTTTTAAGAAAATGTTTCGTTTTTTTTTTTATGTACGACCCTTACCCCCACGCGAGCATCTGCTCTTGTGTAAGGTTCGTCTTCTGTCAATTATTGCCTTGTAAACTGTACCGATGTTAATTACCGATATTATTAGTTGCATTCCGGACCACTGCACTGTGACTGAGGATGGCTCTAATGACCTAGCTGTCGACGTGCCATTAAGCTTCAACCACCCCACCTCTCAAATGTCTGCAAAGGAATGCGTCACTTCGATATTTTACGCATTTTTCTGCCAAGTAGCGCTTTAATCGCTTACTGCTTCACCACGGCCTCCAGTATTTGTTGGGCTGTTCGTAGCTCCCAACTTATTAGTTTACTCACTCCTGAATGATTTACTGCTTTAATTTATTGCTCAGTTTCTAAGGAAGATATTTTAGATTTGTAAAAACCAAATTTAGGAGGAATAGAAGAACAAATTCGCATGGGTAAAATGCTGTTATCTACTACAAGTTTGACAGTATGCGTGTTAGAAGCGTAGTTTTCTTCATCAAAATGTTGAAATAGTGTGTTTAACTGCTTAACGCAACAATTGGGTTGGTTTTACGGTAAAGATGGATAGGACCTTTTATGTAGTGCGTTTCATTAGCTTTAATTTGGTATATAGGAATTTGTATTTTGACCCATAGAAACGAAGATACGACTTTTTATAGAAAATAGGCCATGTTAAGGGTCTCCCCTCCCCTCTTTCCCACTCCTAGCACCCCCCTAGAAACTGACAATGTGGCTAGACATCTTTATAACCATATATTGTTCCGATTTAACTCATCGAAACATTTTATCAAGACAGTTTCCACAAACTTGTCACTTTTCTGATTCTGCCTCTCTACTATTAGGCGAGTTTGCGAGAGACCCTCAACAATCGATCCGTACTGTTGCCCGTGAATGTGGTACATCAAGCACTACTGTTCATCGCATTCTCAAGGTGAACAAATTCCATCCATACAAGGTGCAATAATACATCAGGAATGGCGTGAAGACGATCCTGATCGTCGAGTTCAATTCTGTGAGGAAATGTTAGCGCTCATGAACGCAAATCCTAATTATTTGGAACGTGTTTGCTTTAGTGACGAATGCACATTTATTTTAAATGGTACAGTGAATCGTCATAAGCCAATTGCCGGTATTGCTATTGCATGCAAGAGGCTCGCACTCAATACCCCCAGAAGTTGAACGTGTGGGTAGGCATTTTTGGGGATAGGATTATCGGGCCGTTTTTCATTGATGGTGCCCTACGTGGACAAATGTACATGCATATGTTGGAGGATGTGGTTATCCCTAGTATTGTTCCTGCTATTGAGGATGGTGACGAAGACTTCGACCCAGTGTTCCAGCAAGATGGTGCTCCCACCCCCCACACAAACACACACTTCTTTCTGCCAGTCAGACGATTACTTGATGCAGAATTCCCTGGGGCATGGATAGGACGACGCGACGCGGTACTGTGGAGTGGCCAGCTCGTTCGCCAGCCCTCACTCCTCTTGATTTCTTTGTGTATGACACTGACACAATGCCTGCCATTCTTACGGAGCTGAGACAAAGAAACACACATTTGTCACGAAATAACACCTCAAATGCTTCATAATGTCAGAGAAGTTTTCGAAGCTAGACTGTATCACTGTCAGGTGGTGCAAGGTTTACAATTTGAACATCTTCAGTTAGGATTTCGTTCATGTCCCTCTCACAATCCCACACCAGCTACGGTAAAAATTGCCCTGCCCCAACCCAAAGAAGGGGCTTTCGACCTTCTAGTATTGTACATCTACCTTTCGGTTTATTCCCCTGGAACAGACTTGGAGGAATGTGTGCCACGTTCGTACTTTAAAGGGGCGCCATATTTGATTGGAGCAAGGTAGCGACGTTTTCTTTGCGCCATTTTTCTCAGCTCGTTAAGGGCTTTAATATGATGTGCTACTTGACCCCCCCCCCCTTCCCATTTGAAATTACAGAGTTTTGCGCCTCTGGGGCCACCAAAAGTGGGGCCCCTGGGTTACTGCGATGTCTCTTATGCCAAAAGATTGAACCCTCAACCCAACCGATGTCCCCAAATGTGCAAGTTTCAATTCTCATCCGATCAAAAGTTGTTCAGCCTACTGGGACTTTTGGAACAACCTGTATAATAAGTATAAATATTTGTGTTATAGTGATGGAAATTTATACAGATGACTGCAAAGGATGACGTAAATGATAATAAAATGACAAGTTAACAGAATGATCTACTATAAAATGCTAACAAGCCACGTTAAAAAACAAGTCCTTACAATTTTACCTAAATTCAGTTTAATTTCTACAATTCTTACAATTGTAATAATAATAATAATAATAATAATAACTTTTAATCAAGTGCTGGTACATAAATACATACAAGTAGTCACACGAAGTCCATTTCAGACTTGTGTGTGCAAGCTGTTTACATGCTACTATAGGTTCTTAATTTGTCATAACTTAGTAACAAAACACACACCACATACACTTTTAACAATTTTAAAATTGTTATAATTTATTTAAGCTAATTTAATCCATTTAATCTACTATATTTTTTCTAATCATGTATCATGTGTTACCTAAATGCTGCTTATTGTGATTTTTTAAACCACACTGATTTTACGCTGCATTTTACTGTTTTGTACACGTCACAGTTCTTGTGGAATCGAATTGAAGTGTAAGGGTCAGATATTTCATATTCCTTTTTCCATATGAATTTCTCCGTACTGGTTTTTGTAGTCAGGCCTAATAATAATAGGTTTATCCACTCGTGGGTGAAAAGGAGCTTGAAGGGCGCAGCCACTCGTACAAGTCCTAGTCTTAAGAAGAAATTCGCTAAAATTAGGACGTGTTGTTATGCGCAGTAGCCACGAGTAACGTACGATGGAGGCTAGGCTTAGCTAGAATGTGATACTTTCTAGTAATTGTTAGTTATCAGGGTTTGTAGATAATTGTTAATTGTTTTGATAATTGAGCAAATCCGGATCACTACAAATATTCGTGTAAACTGTAATAAGTAAATATCTACATAACAAGATCGTATAACTCAATAAGAATTCTGTTACTTTAATCGTATTTCGCGTTATCTCTTTGCTACGGTGCTGAACAATTCTTGGTCCACGTGGTACCGATTTTAAACTATCGTCTAAACCATTGATTGTTGAAGGGTAAAACGAAAGAATCGAGATTCAGCTAAACGCGTTTAGTTTTAAAGCAAGCAACGATAGAACGGCTTATTTTGCAGATCAATCACCGCGGAGCACGAGGCTTATCATTGCTACCTTGCAAATGGTCGGCAATAATAAGACCTTTGTAAATGAAAACAAAATGACGAGGCATTGTTATGCCGGCAATTTACTTTCTGCCTCCCCCCTCCCCCCCCAAAAAATGCCAAAGCCTGGGCTAAAGGTTTCAACTTGGTTCTACATAAGCTTATATTTTCACTTCCCATAGAAATATTTAAATGTCAGTGTCTGGAGACAGTCCGGAAATGGGGTATGGGCTACATCATGCCCGGGGTTGCTGATTGAGTGAGCGAAGCGAAAATTTAATTGACGAAACTTAATCCAGTCAAACATGGACACACACATAAGCGACCAAACCGCACCAGTGTTGTTAAGGGTTCATCCAACAGCACCCGTGCGTACAACGGACTTCAGCAGGCAGCACAACATTAGCTAGCGAACAATTTTTTCATGCAACGATGCTTGAGCGTGCCAATTTCTAAAACGGTGCATCCAGTGATCGAGTCACAGGATGCGCTGATTGAGTGAGCGAAGCGAACGAAAATCAGCGTTTGTTAGCCGTGTAAGCAAAAATTGGATTCAACTTAATTTGGTCAAAGCGTTTGTTAGCCAGTGTACAAAATTTGGATTTGAGAAATTTAATTCGGTGAAACATGAACATACACATGAGCAACCAAACCGTACCAGTATTGCAAGCAGTGTATCACGGCCTTCCTTAATTGCACTTTATAAAGGCTGGATATTGGTTTCATAAAATAAAAGTATGTGTTGAAGAGAAATCAAAAGCATTTATTATTACCATCGTTAAGTTTACAAACCTGCTATTTAGCACACAATCTACGAAGCAAAATATTTTTAACTAAAAGAAACTGGTTGTTTCTTTCCGCATTTAAGCGTCACTCGGAGGACGTTGAAAATATCTTTCATGAAAAGAACGATCTTGCATTGAAAAGCAAGTTATGTAATGTTGCCAGAGTTTCGTGAAGTTGATGAAATTCACTGAATCTGTTGAAAGAGGTTGTGGTGCTTTTCCACATACTGTCGCAAACGCTCTTCCGTAGTTGCCATGAAATGGTCGACCTGGAAAACAAAACGAAAATAATGGGTTTCAATCAAGTAGTAACAAGGTTAAAAATTATGTAATGGTTTCTATAGTTTTTTCTAAAGAACCGTGACAAACCTTTGACATTTAAAAAAGGAGAAAATTTTGTTTATTAAGGTGGAGTGGAACGGCAAAAAATGGTACAGAAAATTAAAATATTTGTTTAAATTTCGTAAATCCAGATATACTAGGAATACATGACGAATAAAGAGTGAAGAACTTGTTTGTATTTCGTAAGATGGAGATGTTCCAAGAGTACATGACGAACAAAGAATAAAGAACTTGGGTTATATTTCGTAAAATGGAGGTATACCAAGAGTACGCGACGAACGAACAGTGAAGAACTACTTTATATTTTGTAAGATGGAGAGATACCAAGAGTACATGAACAAAGAGTGGAGAACTAGTTTATATTTTAAGATGCATATATGC
>JAHWFP010082363.1:18220-43077 GCA_023313725.1 Lithobius niger
GGAGAACCTATTTATATTACGTAGTAGGGAGATATACCAAGAGTACGTGACGAACGAAGAGTGAAGAACTTTGTTTACATTTTAGTCCAGTCAAATTAGACCAAATTTAGGTGGAATTTTATAATAAGCCGATTTTTGGTACAGAAGTTCGTAATGGTCTCAGGTTCAACATATTAAAAGTCCTCAGCTGTCCGTGTTGAGCTAACGTCGCCATCTTGGGAACATTGTGCCTGGAATCAGTATTCGGAAGAAAAAATATGTTCTTTCCAAAAATGTAGAGCATCATGAAATTGTCTACAAAAAAGTTCTATTAATTTTTTTAACCGAGTCAATGATTCAGCAAATAAACAGTTGTCAAAGAGGCCAATACACATGTTTGCACCCAATTTACATCACACTTCATGGCTTGGGGCCCAAAATTGATGGAATTGTTCACTGTGAAAAGCATGAAGTTTGGTATGGATGCACTTGAAGTGTAACTGGAAAGAAAAGATACATGACACGAACCCTTTTTTCAATTGGCCGTTATAGTGATTTTCGTATTCAAAGTGTTGTTATAGCCCGAAATGGACGTGCTTAGAATTTTCTGGAAGGTGGGGATCTATTCTATCCATCAATCCTAGCAGAAATAGTCTAACTTAGACAGGGACCGTCTTACGCCCACTTAAAGGTGAAGAGTTAATGGTGTAGCAGCGAAAGCGCATGGTGATTTTCGAATTAAAGTGCTATTCCGAGCCCTCTAATAGCCCGAATTAAAGATGCGTAGGATTTTTTGAAAGATGAGATCTATTCTTTCCATCAATCCTAACAGCAATTGTTTACCTTAGTTAAGGACCATCCTACGCCCGTTTACAGGTGTAGTTGTAATGGTGTAGTAGTAATTTTTCAATTTCAAGTGCCATTGTAATGTTCATAGTTGTATTTGTATCTAAACTAGCAATTTCGATTAGGATTGATGGAAAGAATGGATCCCCACCTTTCAGAAAATCTCAAGCATGTCCATTTCGGGCTGTTACAGGGCTCACAAGAGCACTTTGAATTCGAAATTCACCATACGCTTTTGCTGCTACACCATTACGTCTTCACCTTTAAATGTGTGTAGGACGGTCCCTATCTAAGTGAAACAATTTCGGTTAGAATTGATGGAAAGAATAGATCCCCGCCTTTCACTGCACAACACCCTAAGCATGTCCATATTGGGCGATTGGCGGGCTTGCGCAAGAACACTTTGAACACGAAAGTCACTATAACAACCAATTGAAAAAAGCATTTGCGCATATTACTTTAAATACGATTTTGGTATACAATTCCTGTCCAGAATTGTGTACTGAACCTTTTTGCGTCATATTGTGCTTTCGATTTGTTGACGGTTAAGGAGTTACAGCCAAAAAACCGTTTTTTGGGAGGGTAAACCACCTGCCCCATCAGGGAAGTTTTGAACTTGCTATCATAGCTATCCCCCCCCCCCCCCAGTTACGCTTCATGTGCATCCATACCAAGCTTCATGCTTTTCACAGAAAGTAAAAAATTCCATCAATGTTAGGCCCCAAGCTGCCCTACTACACTAAATGTAATGTACATGGGTGCATACACGTGTGTTGCCTCTTTGACACCGTTTATTTGCAGAATCATTTAAGAAACGAATAGAACCGTTTTTTGTAGACAATTTCACGCTGTACAATTTCGGTCCCAAGATATTTTCATGCCTGAGCAGCCGTTTCCGTGATATATTGAAAAATCCAATTTCAGGCACTAGATTCAAAGATGGTGGCTCCACACTCTTCTACACCGTTTATTGGCCGAATCGTTAAATCCATGAAAAAAATTAAAAGAACCTTTTTTGTAGAAAATTTCATGCTCTACATATTTGGACAGAACATATTTGGGTGTCTGAGCAACTGTTACCGATATATATTGAAAAAACAGTTTACGGGCACCAGGTTCCACGATGGAGGCGTTAGCTCAACAAGGGACAACTGAGGAGTTATAGTTTGTTGAACTTATCATTACGAACGTCCGTGCCAAAAATCAGCTTATGAATTATTCCGAGCATTTCATCTAATTTGACTGAACGATTTCGTAAGATAGAGATATACCAAGAGTATGTTGACAAACAATGAGTGAAGAACCTGTTTATATTTCCAAAGATGGAGATGTTCCAAGGGCATGTGACGAACGAAGAATGAAGAACTTGTTTATATTTCGTAAAATTTAGATATACCAGGAGTACATGAAATAGAAATAGACGACGCACGAGGCATCCACCCACCAAATTCCCAAGCGGCAGATGTTGAGTGGAAGATACCATAATCAGAAGAGTTGTTTTTTTGCCGCATGAGGGAGGAAACCGGAGTACCCGGAGGAAACCCTCGCGCGGGAAACTGGAGAAAAACCTGTACATATACACTTCCCATCACCAGGATCGAACCCGGGTCTGTAGGAAGCCAGAGATGTACAGCTGGGACCAAGACGCCTTTCGAGTTGGACGCCCCAGTGCTCGCAGCTATACCCGTGCACAAGTGAAGAAATGTAACTGAGCGTACTCTTCTTTTGACCATATTGCATGATATTCTCAAGCCTTCAAATTGTAGCAAGAATATTGAAAATTGAAATTTAAACAACGCCTAGAATCGAGCCAGCATCATAACCTCCTTAGTTGCACACTAATGATTTTATTAATGGGTTTACTGAATTAAGCTATGACCACGTGGAAGTTCATTTTGGAATACAAAACTTGTGCTAGACTGGAGCAACTCTCCAATACTATCCAACTCTCCTCGTTCCTCCCTAACGGAACTCTGTATAAGCTACTGGTAATGATTATTACTACTCTTTGCATTTATTTCTGACCTATAATCCCAAAAGAACAAACGTTTGACATTGTCAGTAAAATATAAAATGTTTTATTTCAGGTGGAAGTAGAACTACAACGACTGCGTACCCTCCGTTAGCAGAATAAAAAACGATTGTTAAATCCCCTAAAATTGAGACATGCAAGTGTTCATGAGAAAAAAAAATCTCACTAAAACTGTAACGAAACTTCTTGAGAAAAATAGGATAAAGTTAGCTCATTCGTACGCTAAGTTAGTAAGAAGCTGGGCCATCACGGGAGTGCGAATGCAAGGACACAGAAGGTGCGCCCCCCCCCCCCCCCCCGGCTACCCCCTAATTACAGCGATGTGCGGTGCGTAACTGAGCATGGAGCTTCTTGTCCTGTGGTGTCATCTCCATTATGAAATTGTAAAACCTTGTCCAGATTCATTTCAGATTTTCCGCACGCATTCATAAATATGTAAACCTGGCCAAGGGGTTTCCATAATTTGGATCAAAATTAATCAGGCTCTTACTTTGAAATGTAGTAGCCTTTGTTTTTGAAATTTTCGCGCAAGTTTGCTTCGTTTTTCCGAAAATAATCAGACATGAATAAGACATTTATAAGACATAAAACGATACCTACATTTTTTCCCCACCAGTTTTTGATTTTACGCCTCACTGCAAATTTTCATTCAATTTTATCACAGTCCTCCTTGCCATCGATGTTTTGTATTTGGATTATACACACGATACCAGACCGGTTGGTGAATTGTTGGTGAATTGAAGCTTGTGTGGTATCTACCATAGGTTTTAATGGTACTGAGCTTTTCCCATTTTGTTATCCGCAGATGTGTTCTTGGGTGCCTTCCGAGAAATGTGTCTGCCCGCTGCGCCATTTGTACTAGGAAAATAAGGGCAAGTTTCGTATATGCTTGATGGCACACTCATTAAGTATTCCGTGAACAAAATTTGGTGACAAAGTCCGTGACAAAATTTGCATTGACAGACTAGCATATTTACTAGTCCAAATAGCCATGTGGCAAACATTTCTTAGTATTTTGATAAAAGAGGCGCTGGTTTTGGTTTTCATTTGGCAAATGAACGGCAACACTGAGTGTGCATCATGAATACACAAACATTTTTCCGCCAAAACAAGGTCCTGCAAAATCAATATGATATACGACCAAGGCTTAGCTGGGCATTCCGAAACATGTTTTTGGCCAGCAATGTCCTCTTTATCGATAGCTGACATGCTTCAGATTTTTACTGTTTTTTCTAAAGTCAACACCTGTACCAGGCCAACAGACTTTAGAACGCACAAGAGCTTTAATCGGCACAATCCCACAGTGTCCCTGATGTAGTTCGGTCAAAACACGAGGTCATTATTTCTGGGATTAGCAATCTGTGTCCCCTGAATCCTCTTTGCCCTCAAGAGACTACTTATTTTTGTGGTACAAATACGGTTTCAAGTTTTGTTCATCCAACTTATCAGGACAACTTTCGTTTGTGTAATGGAATACTGGATAATACCTCATCCTTATTAATTTCTTAAACTGGTCTGTTATGACAGGCAAGGAATCATCAACCTTGTAGTTTGACAGCAGGCATGTACAGAAAAGGCATGTGTGACAAAGAATCTGCTGTTAACGTTCCGTTTGCCTGGGACGTGTTTTAGTGCAAAATGGTAGCCATTCAGGTATAGCGACCAACGCCGACTGAGAGCGGCAGCCATAGCTGGAATAGCAACCTTACTTCCAAACACCCAAGTAAAGCTTTTTGGTCTGTTTGCCGTATAAACTGCCAGTCAAATAGAAACTGATGGAACCAATTTACCCCAAACACTATTAAAGTGCCTGTTGATCGAACTGGGCATACGAAAGTTCGGTGTTACTAAGGGCTCGTGAAATTCAATAGGTCTATCTTCCCCTGTAAAGAGTTGTATGCGTAAGTGCCGCACCGACCCCTACGGGAGACATGTCACAAACTAGTTTTAAAGGAAGGTTTGGGTCATAGTGCCCCAGAACCTTAGAATCTAAAAATGCTTTTTTTTTATGTTTGCCACTGCCTCTGAACAATCAGGCGTCCAGAGCTTGTTTTTGGTGATAACTTGTTTAGAGGAGCTGGCAGAGATGCTAGGTGTGGCACAGATTTCCGATAATGGTTCATAAAACTTGTTTAGGGAAGCTAGCAGAGATGCCACGTGTGGTACAAATTTCCGATACTGGTTCATAAACCCTAAGTAACTTTTTAATTTTTGATCATTACTTGGTTCTGGCGCTAGCCTTATGGCATCAAGAACCTCAGGAAAGTTGAACATTCCCATCTATTAAAAAGCCAAGATAGTTAATTTGGTCCTTATTTATTTTACGTTTTGCCTTTGAATCGAATGCCATTTTCTTGCAAGCCTGAGCATACTTTAAACAATGTTTGGTCATGCTTCTCACTCGTCCTAGATACCAAAATATCACTGAAAAAAGGTTTGAGATTTAGGAATTTTCTTCAGCACCTGTTCGCTGCTCTTCTGGAAAATTCCAGGAACACTCGCTGGGCCTAACCGGACCCTTTGCCACCGGTACCCCTCTGCAGGTGTTTATTGTTAAGGGCGGGTTTCGATTCATCAAGCTTAACTTGCAGAAAGGCGTCACTCGGATCAATGACAGAAAACTTATCAATTCCAGCTAGTTTGCTCTTTAGGTGTGCAGAGCACAGTGAAAGTGACAACTAGTCAGCAGCAGAGTTTGGAACAGGCAGTGCCCTTACATGGGAGTGCTGATCCTTATGTAACTTAACGAAGATAGCATCGCCTAGCGAGTATGCATAGTACTAGGTTAATTGACAATAAGCGAAGGCCAATACAGATACCAGTGTCGTGGGCACGAGTTGATCATTCCTGGGTCGACTTAAGATTATATTTTCCTACAACGTGTGTCCGAAGACGTCTCGGATTACTGTTATGAAGACTCTCACGGCCCTAGCAACATCGCTGTAGGGGGAAATATGTATGGCAGAATGAAAGGCAAATGTACTGTACAACACTTCATCGCATTAATATCGCTTGCGAGACAATAAGGGTTGATTTTATTATGTCCAGCAGAATTGCACAATTGCTTAAACTATCCCCCCACCCCCATCCCATAAGAACAATTAGGCTATTTTCTGGTAATAAATTGTTATGTCATAATTTGTACAGGTGATGAATTGTCCGTGCGATGTACTTCTACAGGCGATGAATTATCTGTGTGAAGAAGTGTTCGCGATGAACTTTTCACATACCAATTGACTGACCAAATTCTCCCAATGTGCCAACGTTCTTCACGGCTTAGATTAGGAGAAAATGCCATTTCTCGAAAAAAACGTTGTTTTAAGTAGTACGTGTTATCTGCTGCACCAGACGGTGAAATGTATCAGTTTCTCCAAGGAGGAATATCATTGCATCTACCAAATGACAACATCAAAGTGGCCGGGAAATTTGTAAAGAATGCCGGCATCGAAGGCGTCATTCAGCCATGATAATAGCTACAATACCATCGGAAATTGACAAAACTAGCTGGTAACCATCTGGTAACTAGCTGGTATGTGCTTGGTGTATGGTGTGGAAGTACTCCTCCCCCTTGTGGGCAACGGCGTATTTTTTGGTGCAGAAAAAACACGATTTAAAGGGATGAAACAACGATTTCCTTGTTTAGTCAATTTCTATCATCAGAAGACTTTACGTTCTAAATTGTTTTTAAGGTCAGAAATCGTTAAAATAACCTAGTTACATTGATAACCATGGGGGGGGGGGCTTTAACTAGGTTATTTCAGGATTTCTGACCCCAGCAGCATTTTAGGTGGGTGGGCCATAGCTTTGCTTGGGCCGCTACGCCTCGCCCCCCCCCCTTAAATGATTTAAGATCAGAAATCGTCAAACGCCCACCCTACCAAATTGATTTTAGGTCAGAAATCGTGAAACTACTGTTGACAGGCGATTTACGGTAGGCCTACATGCAAAAAAGGCTCGATTGCACGTGGCAGCATCACAAGTGTCTGTTGTCCTAATACCGAGCGTGCGAGGAAATACATTCCAGATATTGAATACACATAGATACCTATCCCTTGCTGATACTAACCACATCACCCTTGCTGATGACGATGAAGGCCGGGGTGTAGTCAATGTTGTACTCGTCGACAAGCTCCTGTCGAAGAAAAAAAACGGGTGTTGAGATTGCCACATTAAAAAGATTTGGATGCAACTAACGACAATGGCGTCGATTTTCTTGAAACGGCGTGTGGGGGTGGGGGGGGGCCGCACTTGAGACAATGAGAGAGACATCTTATTAGAAAAGTAATGTTTTTCTCGTAAAGTTTCATCGTTGTCAGGTTACACTTGTAGGGAAATATAAGTAGGCCTACTTTTCCGCGAAGACATACATTTTATATTGGTCAGAAGTGTTGCCTCGTAAAATTACATGTTCATTTACAGACCAGGTCGTCATCGCTTAGCTATTACTCCCCAGAAGTATTAAGTTCACTTTATTACCAGAAAATTGCTTCAGTTTCGGGGATCTGCCCCGACCTGGGCCAGACCCAATATTTGTCCTTAACAGCTTGCATCCAATGTTTTATTAAGTAGTATTCTGCAACGGTTTTTGTATTGTAGGTATTCTGCAACGTATTGCATTAAATATTATTCAGCACCCAGGATTTCCTTTACGTTTAAGATGCAGTGCCGTAGGAAGCTATTTTGAAGTAATGCCGCTTTTAAAATTGGCCTGATGTATTCGGCTAAGGGTTTTGTAGAGGCTGCCGCACTCTCAGCCGAATCCAAGGCACCAGAAGGCGAGATGGGACAATTTTGCTAGGTAATTCCAATCGGAAATTCCTACGATCTTTTACATGCCACAATCGACATGAGAATTAGGAATCTCGGGGCCCTTCTTTCCCCGAAAATACTAGGGATGGCTGGCCTCGAACCAGGGACCTTTTGCACGAGACACGTGTTAATCATCAGGTTACCTTGCCCCATCAGCTTCACCTCGTTTAGTTGTCTTATCTAGCTTCAGGAATGGAAGTTTGAATGAATTCTTAAGCTGTAATGACCACCTAGAAAACGAACATGGCCCAATGAAAAACGTATTTTGGTTGGAAAAGCGGTGCAACTATGACCGGACCGTATCCTACTGCCCTGCCCGGACCTTGCTGAGCTGAAGGTTTTACTCTTGCTGTAGGGCTGACGACCAAAATAAAGTTGTAGTTGGCCGACTGTTATTTTTACTGGCTGCAGCAAAAGTGGCTAATGCCTTGATTTTCAAATTTCAACCTTGACAAAGCATTGCATGGTATAAAATTACTGGCATTGGCGGGCAGTTGTACTATAATTGTATGGTTTTAGGCTGAGCCTTAGTATTAAAGTATTAACAATATGTGCTAGATGTGCCAGACAAATGATTGTACATAAAAAGAAGGAAAACCCCAAACAACAAAACATACACATGATTTATGAGCCATGCCCTCTCCCTACAACAAAGGGGAAGAAATTGACTGGTCATTGTACAGTTACATCTTTGTAATATTTCGGACTCAAAAATACCAGTTTTAAGTTTTAACTGTCGATTTTTGACTATTCTTAACTGTTAACTACGAAAACTCGTTACTGCCCCTTCCTCCACCCCCCCCCCCCCAAAAAAAAACAGCATTTGTATTTATAAAACGTTTTTTTTATCCTTCCGATATGTTGACCAATCAGAAAACCATAGCAAAACCGGTTTTAGCCATATAACACCGGTGTGCAACTAAGTAGCAAAAACCTGTGTCAACCCTGGGTTACTACTGATGATTATTAGTGTATGCTTGTAGTTTTAATCACTATCTCTAGCCAGTGTGGTGTTGACGAAAGCACCTCCCGTTGCTCTGAAATGAAAAGGTTGGGAGTGATGATAACTCCACCCCAAGTCACCCCTATGTTCAGACACATTAATTTAAATCTAAGCATAGCTAAAGATAAGTCATAAATTAGCAGCAGCTTAAGACACTTACAGGGCACGCGACAATGTCAACAGTCAGGAAAACAGTGCTCTGAAATTCCTTGGCAAGTTCCTAAGTAAATAAAGAAAGAATGCGATTACTCTACTTAATCGTAGCCAGTATAAATAGCACTATCAATATGCTATATTATTATTAAGGCTGCACCGATACCGAACCGGTAAAATTTAGCCGATACCGGTACTGATATCCAAAATTGTATCCCCAATTTTTCATAAAAGGTGTAGTTTTCTGCAAAAGTCCAATAATTATTAAAATAAAAAAATTTTAAATAGCAACCCACAGATAAAACATAGCTGGGAAGATACTGATTTCCTGAGCAAAACACCGCAAACCACATGTCGTCTTGAACGGTTCCGGAGTTATCGATATTTCTGCGAAAGTTGCCGATACCGATCCGATACCCCTAATGTCGGCTGCCTATCCGATCCAGTATCGGTGCAGCCTTAATTATTATACACAAATCTATGCTGGAACAAGCCATTGGGCTAACTGAAAGGGCCACTGGATAAACATGGAGATAAAAATGAATGGTTTATTTTTCTGAATCCAATGCTGTGAAAACGGCTTTTTTGGGCCTAAAATGCGGCATTTTTTTTATTTGTAAGTTGAATGAGTTGTGAGGAGTTTATTTCAGTACAGTTTACAAGGAGAGCGTTGTCAAAAAAACGAACCTGACACCACAAGAGAAGATGCCCGCATGTGGGTCGCACACCCAAAAACGAAGCACCTTATTAAAAATTTGGAATTTAAAAACAGTAATTATACAAAGCATGATTAACAACAAATTAATAAGAAAAAAACGGAAAATATGAAATACAAGAAAACAAGTAATCAAAAAAGAAAAGTTGTCAGTATCATAGACGGCGATAGCCGTGTATACATATGATTGAAGTTCTCTCTCCAGCAAAACTAAAACCATCAATTTCTCCGTTTCTATTCAATATATTTCGACCAAACTTGGCCAGATAGTAGATAGCAAACTTTACACCAACTTTTATGCAATTCCGTGCAAGATTAAACGTAGGGAGCCATACGTAAATTTGAAAACTGTTCACTTGTTGTTCTTGTTCTTGGCTGACACGGTTTCAGAAAAAAACTACTGCACCTATCTAAAATCTGAAGCATGATCTGAGCCAGAAAATTCCCTGGGCTTCAACCTTACAGGATGACTTTTTCGATTGGTCGATTCACTCCGGAGTTACGGGACCCTAAACGAGCATTTTGATTGTTTTACATTGTTTTAACCATTGTATTTAGGGAACAATGCCACTCGGCAAACTCCAGATTCATCCTTCGCGCACGTGTCATGTCTTTCCTAAAAAGTTGATTGTTGAACGGTAAAATGAAAGAATTTTTTGTTTTAGTTTTTGGCACTCTCCTGGCTCTCCGGCTCTTCCTTCTTCAGTGTGCGGGATGTTACTGCTTGTACATAGTGGAAAGGTTTTGTCCAATGGTCGTTGTGCAAATTTTCTAGAACCAGTGCGGCAGTGGCAGCAGTATTGGACGATGTCAGCCCAGTAACGAGTTTAATTTTGGTTGGCAATGAATTAAAAAATTTACTACTAGGTAGTAACTGCGTCTTTCCTTAGCAACTTTTGGTTGGGCGACATAATAATATAAAATTTATTGCCATAGTGACAAGGGCAAGAGAAGGACAAAGCTGTCACTCATACTCTTTCCACATTAAAAATTGATAGTTACCTACATAGATTAAAACAAGATAAAAACAATTCCTACATAGTTCAAGGAGAAAAAAAAATTTACAAAAAATAAAAAAATAAGGTAAAAACACAATTGCTACATAGTGGAATAACTGTCCTCGTATCAACAATCTAATTATTCATACGAAGTTAAAAGTTATACAATCCATCATGACAGCGCAGATGCCTCTCCAAACACCCGCAAGTTTTGCCTTAAAACCATTTATAGTTGTTGCCATAACAACATCTTTTGGCAATTCATTCCAGACATTAACAATACGGTTAGAGAAGTATTTTCTATAGTCCCGTTTAACTGATTTTACCACCAGTTTAAAGGGGTGACCCCTGGTTGATTACCTGTTCTTCGCTCAAAATAAAGACTGGCATCGACATCACACAGGCCATGCAGGAGGGAGTAAGTTAGACCAAGATCCAATTTAAGTCTGCACTTTTCAAGAGAATCAGCACGTAATACTTTAAGCCGTTCGTTATAGCTTTTATATTTAAGACCAGGTAAATACTCTGTAAATCTTCTCTGCACAGATTCAATGTGGTCAATATCCTTAATAAGCTGAGGCGACCATACCGGGCTGGCATACTCTAGGATTGGTCTTACAAATACGCAGAAAGCCCAGAATAGGGTCTTGCGATCTCTTGATACAAATACACGTTTAATAACAGATGCCCGTTGTCTTGCAGCTTTTACAACGTGGTTACAATGAGTAGCACTTTTTAAATCTTTACTGAACCATACTCGTAAGTCCTTGACTTCTGGGCAATGTTCAAGGGTGGTATTCATCAATTTGTATACTAAGGATTTGTTCCTGGATCCAATAGGAAAAATCCTACATTTATGTGCAGCGACTGATAATTGCCATTTAGTAGACCAAATTTCTAAAACTTCTAAGGCTGTGACTAGTTCTTAAAAATCAGATATCGTATTAATTGTTCGATATAACTTTAGGTCATCCGCAAATTTTGGTATTTTCACAAATGGGTTATCACTTTGTAGATCATTAATATAAAGATTGAACAGCAACGGTCCCAAGACTGAACCCTGTGGGACCCCACTGGTTACAATTACTGGTTCTGAGAGGAATGAGCTTACAGTTACTCGTTGGGTTCTACCAAGCAAAAAGCTGGCTAACCAACGTAGGATATTACCAGAAATGCCAAAACTAGCTAGTTTATATAACAGCTTTTTGTGAGATACAGAATCAAATGCCTTGGCGTAATCAATCATTATCGTATCAACAGATGCTCCCTCCTCCAGTGCAGTCCTCCAATTATCTAGGTATTGTAACAGCTGAAGTGTTGTCGATCTTCCGGATGCAAAACCATACTGTGATGGATCAAGCAATTTGTGCTCCCTAAGATACTCAATCAACTGTACGCAAATAATACGTTCCAGTGCTCGACATGGTACACTAGTTAGTGATATTGGTCTATAATTCAGTGCGTCAGCTGCGTTTCCACTCTTATAAATAGGTGTAACAATTGCCTCCTTCCAGCAAAGTGGTACCTGGCTACTTTCAATCGAGGCATTAAAAATTATAGATAAAGGTATGCATAACTCATGTATGAACTCTTTGTAGAATACCGCAGAAATCCCATCTGGGCCACATGAGTAAGTATTCTTTAAGGATGCAAAAACTTCCGTAACTGTTTTTGTTGTAAATTTAATATTATCAAACTTTGAATTCGATTTTAATGTTAATGGGGGTAAATTACCATTATCAGTAGTAAAATTATTTGAGAATACTTCGTTAAGTTTATTAGCCTTCTCTTTACTATCAAAAATCAATCCTTCTTTAGAGTGAAGAGGCGGAATTTCACGAGACACACCAGTTTTTTTTTTAATATACCGAAACAGGGATGCCTGATTACCTTCGGCTATTACACGACGTTCGCAGCTGATTTCAAAACGCACAATTGCTTTTTTAAGATCCCTGCAACAGATTTTATACGCAGTTTTATTATTGCTGTCAGCTGATAACTTTTGTCCATAATTTCCTTTTTTTTTTTTCGCGAGTTTATTTATAATTCTTGGATATTTGGTTTTCCGTTTTCTTTTCTCGTTTAAGTGAATTACTTTCTTTGTTGTACAATGATTAACAGCTTTTACTAGATGCTGATGAAATGTGTTCCATTGTTCATTAATATTGGAAGTTTTATCAATAATTGCTAGCCAATTATAGGTCTTAATGACGTTGTGTAGCTTTTCATAATGGATATATTTTTGTACAGTTGGTTTCCCATAAGATATTTGGTTCTTTGCCAGAGCAACTCGAAAGGATACCATATTATGGTCAGTGTTACCAAAATGTTCATTAACTTACACATCAAATACCAAGCGGTCACTATCAGTGAGTACCAAATCTAAAATGTTTTCACCTCTTGTGGGTTTTGTCACCAGTTGATTAAATCCTAATTCCGTAATACAATCAAAGAAAGATTGTTGTTTATTGTTGTCACACCTCGAGCATGCCCAGTTAATGCGTGACATATTATAGTCTCCTACCACTATGTTACATAACCCAGGTGATATGCATGATCGAATAAAGTTATTCATATTTTGAATCATCATATCATCCCTGCTGTTTGGGATATAGCCTAAAACTATTCTAGAATCACTTCCGAGGTCAAAGCAAAGTGCTTCTGATACATTAGAAGTAGCAATTAAATTTGATGCCCACTTATCGGATTCATTCCTAGTATGGTAATGCGTCACATTGAGTAGAAAAATGAGCACCGCTTTTTGTAAATATTAATAAAGGTTCTATAGACGTACAGATGGCTGGTTGGCAGAACACCTCAGTAGTTGTTGATAAAGTGGCAGACAGTGGTCAGGTTGCTTTTTGAACATAATGGTTCTGACAGTTCGGTTTTGAAGCTTAGTAACCAGATGAATGGTACTCATGTAGGTGTCACCCCAGCATAAGACTTAATACTACACAATGGACTGGGCCTTGACAAGTTTCCTAATATTATAAACTAGAGGAAGCCCGTTCTATGCACGGGGCCGGTCACATTTCCCGGGATATTTTCCCGACGACTTGTCAGATTGATTGACCACTCATGCCTGGCTCCTTTTTGGCTGCATGTAGAGTGGGAGAGTGCATTTTCAATACGGGCGCGAGGAGGGGAGAAGTGGTTTTCCTTTAGACTTTCCTTTTAGCCGGCCTCTGATATTATTATAAAGATTTTGCACAGAAGAGCACGGAACCGAGTATGGTAACATAATTAATTTGGGCCTTGTTTACTATAGCAGTGTTGCAAGATAGGAAATTCGATTTGTCTGGGAGATTTCCATCAATAAGAAATCTCACAATTTCGATGGTATGGGGCACAAAATTTCATCCCTGAATATCCAGGGACCCTTTTTTTCTGCTTTATCGCTTTACAAAGGGGGGTTTTTCAAACGCATTGAGTCGTGAGTGATGCAACCGGCGCCGCAAAAGCGGTCGTGTTTGCTGGCAGACAGTGACATCTGATGTCGGCATCGCTAATCTGGCGTAGTGTTATTGTTAAATGGCAGGAGAGGATCCAATTCTGTCATGCTGTGGCGCCACTTGTCATACACTTCAGTACTTACCCGCAGCATACACGCAGAACGTCACTAACATACAGTTATTTTTCAACCAATATTCTTCTTACATGAAAATAATTTGAGATCATTTAAAAATCTAGATATTTACTGCAATTTTAGGCAAACGTCTGCCTGTCTGGGAAAGTGAAAATGTCTGGAGAAATCCAGAAGTATCTGGGGATATGGCAATACTGTTTATTATAGGTGCTGGGTTAGAACAGCGAGGTACGCGTGCATTATGCCTCGCTTTTTGTAGACTGGTCTGAAATTTCATTCCGTATGGCTCTAATCACGGGCTCTCTCCTTGTAAACGGGGTGCCCCTTTTAATTCTGAAGCGCATTTTAAAGTGCCTTGCTAAAATGTGCTTCCTATTGGTCATGTTTCTATTGGTATACTTTTATGCTTAAAATAGCTATGGCATTCACTTGAGAAAGCGTTGATTCATAAGTGTATACCTTATTGGCTTTACTCTTACGTACTCCAGGTACATTTACATAATTGCCAGTTGATAGCTTTATTTAGGCAGACGCTGGCGTCCAATTGTGCTTCTCACCCGTTTTGAAGCTCTCACTCCTCTAAAATAATGGGATCGCAACACTGAACAAGGGCTGGGATCCACGGCGGAGTGCTGGGATCCGGATCCCAACACTCGTTTGTGTTAAATGAAAATTGGGAAAAAAAAAACCAAACAAATGCAACAAATTTACTGAACAAAAAGAATAAATAAAAAACCATAAAACATAAAAAAAACGTCGCTCAACCAACCAAACTCATGTTACAACATTGCAACCGCTGCTTTGCAAACGTTGGTTTCCGTTAAATGACAAAAAGGAACAAAGCAAACGAATATGATCAATGATATGAAACATATTTTCAAAAACAACAACACCTCAAACGTCCAAAAAAATCGTTCAAAAAGTCTTGTTAATTACAACATTGCAGCCACTTTCAAAATTAAATGTTGCTCTTCTACGTTGCTTGCAGCATTGTGTCTTAAGGAATATTCCACACTTTCTTCTGGCTAAACATAACAATGTATTCCACTTGCGCTCAACAATGCACGTCGGACTGATAGCTTTAAAACGGGTGAAAGTAGGTATCTCCCGCTTCCCTCATGCTGGATTCCAACAATGGCTCAGCCGCTGTGCACTCTGACATTGTTAAATCCCAGAACTCGAAAGTGAGCGAGATCAAGAATAAGATCATCGGAACGCTGGATTTCAGCAGTATCGCAGCGAATTCAAATTTGTCCCAAGAGATATTGGACTAGCAGTTTCGAGCTAACTATAATTATCGCCGGTTAACCGCCTGTTTTTACGGATGTGTTTTTATGGTAGGGTGTAACGTCAAGCTAACTTATCGACATTTGAGTTTTAAAAAAATTGTTATTTGTAAATTTTATTCGGAATCAATATCAATGTATTTAAGAATTTTTACATACCACTGATGTAAATCATGAACGGAAACTTCCGGGTTAGAAACTTCCTGTCTGCGAAAGTAAGAGCAAAGGGACAGACGCCAGTCTCAGTCACTCACGTGTGTTTTTAAGGTAAAACCGTATTTTTTTCCTACTTTAATGGATTAAATAAGATTAGAGTATAAAATGCGCTATTCGCTTGAATCGTTTTTACGTAAATTTCGTACCGTCGGGACAAAAGGCTGCCGGGTTAGACTTAGCTTGCGACTTTTTTTCCGTGTTGGTACCGTGAAAAATCACGCCAGTCGCAAATGTGCAAGTTTACACTGATTTTGCAATGGGGTGTGCTGGCTGAATTTGGATCGTGTAGTTATGAAAAGTTGGTCGTTATGTCACGTGGTGTATTAGGGGTTGTATCGAACCCATAAAAGTGTCAAAACTGTCGAAAGATTATCAAAAAAGTGTGGGTTTATCAAAATTAACCTGCTGTGACGCGTGGGTTTTCAGATTAACCGAATATAACGACTACACTTTTAGCCTGGGGATGTGTAGCTTGACGTCACCAACGTTCAAGTATAGCATTGAGGCGACGACTATTTGGCTCTGTAAAAAAAAACACTTAACTGAGCCAAGTCCAGCAATGACTGTTGAAAAAAAAAATAAGACCACCTCAGCCTTAGTCAACCAGCACCATATGTTGGTAGGTTGGGTAGGTGCAGCCAGTGTCCAGTTTGTACTGGTGCCTTTATTCTATTCTATTTTTATGGGTTCCAGTGGCTGTGTTGGGGAAAAAAACCTTCAGTTGTGCCCAACGGCACCCAACATTAAAATGTTTGGGTCCAGTGTCAGCTTGGTTCCGTCAATATCCAGTTCGTACTGAATTTTATATTCACACATTATTTGCCCATATTGCATTAGTACTGGCATAAAGATCACTTAAGCTAGGGTGCTTGCTGACTCTTGCAGCCTAAATAGACAAATTCGTAACATCCCCTAATAGTAGGGTTTACTAAAGGTAGTGGGACAACTATGGAGCACTGCTTAGTGATTAGGGCTTACCTGTTAGTACTAGGAATGAAGTTTGGCCGTCAAAAAAGTACAGCTGGGTCGTTACAAGAACGAACGGTGGAGTCCAACTCTGAGCCCACATTAGGGAGGGAAGGTGGAAAGCCAACATGGTAATGGGACTAGCACTACACCTTTTCTCTCACCAGCTTTCTACCTGCCCGCCCTAATGTGGGTTCAGAGTTGATTTCTCCCGTTCGTTTTTATAACGGTGCAGCTCTACAGAATGGGTTCCGCGATATCGTCTTGGTCTCACTGTATACTGAATTTTACAAAATAGCCAATTTCTGCAAATTAACACCCAACATGGCGCCACCTATTATCTTGTTAGCGTTAACAGAACATGACAGTTCAGTGTTTCTCAAACTTTTTTTTATACGCGACCCTATTTTTTTCAAAATTTGATCACTGGAGATGGGTCATGACCCACCCATACTGTAATACAAATTTAATGCTTTGTAATTATAGATAGGTTGCAAAAAGGTTTACTCATTTTTCTTGTCTGAACAATGTTTCGTTTTTCTGAGCACAACTGCTGTTTAATTTTAAAGTCAACTCATTTGCCATAGCCATCTGTCGGTTACGAACTTTTGTCTTCAGTTCCACTAAATAGGAAAACCCCGATTCACATAGGTAAGAAGAGGCAAATAGAACTTGTGCTTCAATGGCACATCGTGACAAATCAATGTACTCTGTACCAAGGCTCAGAATTCGTACAGTTCCTTTCGATTTGAAGTTTCAATGTTGAGTCTGAAGAAAGTTTAATGAGTCAACAAAATTGTCAAATTGAGAAAGCAATATTAAAAAATAACACCACTGTCCGTTTCGTCATGTTCGTTTTGTCTTAATTATGCCTGTGCTCCAGTCCAGAGATTACACATACTTTCTCCTCCTGCACACAGATGGCAGCATAATCAATAGACTGTCAGCCTCTATAAACTTGCTTGATAATAATTGGTCGCTTTGTAACTTGGTGCCTGACGCTTCAAATTTATCTGAGGTAACAACTTCTTGAATCATTCCTTAACTACAGCTTTTCCGTTACTGGAAATGATAACCTATTCACGACCCCAGGATTACTTCTTCACGTCCCCACTGGGGTCACGACCCACAGTTCGAGAAACACTGACTTAGTTGATGTAGGCAAAGCTCATCTATGTTGCTTAGAATATTAAAACATTCATTAAAGGCATTTAAAAGGATGCACCACGGGTAATTTCTTACAATGGTCTTTTAGACTGTTTCGTTTCCCCACCCTCCCATTCTTTATCATTAAGTTTTGCCTACCTCGATTATGGGTGACATAGCTTTGCATGACTCACACCAAATAGCAGTAAATTCAACAATGACAAGCTTCTCAACGCAGTCAGTAAGCTGTAAGCAATACTCATCCTGAAAATACGCAAAAAAAAGGAAACAAACAAAAACGGGTGTTAATCTTGTAGCATTGTGAAGGAAAGTACAAAGATTTTTAGGTCTTATTTTCTACCCAACTTTGACAAAAGGTACTCAAGTTTGCTTCATCGGGCCAAGCCTGGTCACCAGCTCATTCGGGTCAGCTCACGAGTACGGATAATAGGGTCCCGGGTCAACTAGTTTTCAAGACCCCCGGGGGTCACAACTCAAAAGTAGCCAGATCCTGGAGAACCTGGAAAACTCGGGGAATTTAAACTACATCTAAAACTCAGGGAAAACGCAGGGAATTCTCACATTTTTCACCAAAAAGCTGAAAATTAAACTCGGGGAAGGGGGGGGGGGACAAAGCCACACTTTTAGGCAATAGTCATGTAATTGCATTAAACACATCTTGTTACGACATCGTGGTAAAATAAAATTTATCCTTTTATTTACTTCTGTGTTTACACCTAACAGTTCATTAAATCGGGCTACTCATTTGCGGCTGAATGAGCCCTGTTAAACCAAGTAAAACTAGCAAAATACATGGAAAAAATTTCCTTCGTAAAATTACGAGCCTGGAAATTGACCTGAACTACTCCGGAAAACCTGGAAAACTCGGGGAAGTTATTTCATTATTTCGGTGGGAGCCTTGTGAAAGTCGGTCTTTTTTAATCAGTTCCTGACAAGGTGGATGCATTTATATTATAAGTAAAGTCGTGTTGGGTGCTGTTCCCATCAAGCCTTAAATAAGCCGAATCACCCAAACAATAAGCCTATGAAGTGCACACAAATAAACGTTGACTGAAAGTGCAACGTTTCGAAATTTCCGAGATTTCCCTACCCTATCAAGCAAACAGGCAAACGCCTAAGTAAAAAAAAAATTGCTTTAAATAAAAAAGTGGTTTGCTTAGGTTGCGGGGTTTACTTAGTATATAAAACTAAGTAAACCCCGCAACCTAAGCAAACCACTTATTTACAGCAACAACACCTGACAAAAATCACTCTTGAAATTATCAATTGCATCCTGGCTTATCAATCGCCGGTACATAACCATGCAATTTAAAGACAAGGGATTTAATGAATACGTTCCTACAGTTCTCCACCAAGGCTTTCCCACTGCAGTACTATCCCACTTTCAAGCTTACATTCGTAGAAAGGTTGTCACTAGTATCCTACAGTAAAAAAAAAAAACCTAAGCTGGTCGTGGTGAACCAGCTTAGGGTCTTTTGTTTACTTGGTTTACGAAGGGCAATTCCCTTCGAAGCGCTTCAATTCTAATGTTTATTTGTGTGCGTGTTTTAGGCTTTCTGTTTGCTAACCCGTCATACTCCGGCACATATACTGTCTAACACTCCTCGTTCTAACGGAAATCTTTTCAAGTTAGTGGTAATGCTGAGTTAGGCTGAATAAAGCCGAGTTTCATGCGGAATTGCCGCATGCCTGGATTAAATATCAACACTGCGTATTTTTGACGTGACTTATCACAGAAAATAGTAACGACCAGTCGTTCCACATTTGGCTGCGTGGGAAAGAGATAAAAACATGTGGTAAATTATCATGGGTACTATTTCTAGCCTTACAGGCGCTCCTTTATGTCACTGCTGGTTCGATTATCATCGTTCAGAGAAGAGTTTACGTAGCGACAGCGCCGACCAGGACCATAGAAGCCATAATTTAAAAACCACAGTTACGGCTTCTATGGTCCTGGTCGGGGCTCCCTCTACTGGAACTCTCCCCTAAACGATGATATTAGAACCAGGAGCGGCATAAAGGAGCGCCTGTAAGGCTCGACGTAGTGACCATAATAATACTGAAAACTGCGAAAAATACCACTCGTGCTACGGCTAATCCAGGCATGTGGCAATTCCTCGTGCAACAGCACTGAATCGCAGAAGATGACTTGGGGTAGAAATCGCATCATTCTTCCTGACTCGAAGGCAGTTCAAGCCCGAGCAGTCAAGTCGATGCCTTTCAGCGTTGCTGTGGTAAAATAAGATTATAACGATGTTAAATCAACTAGCCTGGAGCTGGGAAAGAAAACCCACAGCTTCTCTCCAATACGACGTTGTGACGAAGGATGAATTATCTCTCACCTCCTACGGACGTGTATGTATTCAGCTCCCGTTCGAACAGATTGAGGAAAAGGCCTGAGCATCAGAGGCTTAGCAAATGTCGTCGATAAACGGTTGACAAATTTCTGTCCAAGAAAGATAACCCACACATTTAACACACAATTAACTACACAACAGTAAGTACCCTTGGGCCGCATCCTCTTAAAATCGTTGCTGCTCAAACAAAAACAAACAAAACGAAAACAAACAAAGCGAGTGCCGAGTATTCTCCTGTAACGCAGCGTTTAAAATCGTTCCCCAGTATAATTCAGGCCAAGGGAACCGTTGCAATCTAACCTTTAACACCAATAAACACCCAATCCAACAACATATTCGCGCAACCACCGGTCGCTTTTCCATTCCTCCTTGCAAACAGCATTTGCTGCCTATGGCATCGATGTTTTCGCTGTGATCAACAGAGCAAACAGTCAAATAACGGTAAAAATATTTATTAAAAAGAATAAAACTTTGTTTCCTCATTGTTTCCGACACCTAATAACTTCAGAAAGAATTTCTGGATGGTAGACAGTTTTCTTCAGTTCTTCGAATTTTTTGTGTGCTATAACGGCGTGTAACCTTGGACTAATAACTCTTCAAGATGGACGAGTCACCTACCTTCACCGCCACACACAGCCCTTGCGCCCGATACTGTTAGGAGGCTGGCAGCGCAACCTTGCGTCATGGGAGATCGAAACTATTTCCTAAAGGTGTTCCCCGGTTTTCCCGTTTAACTCTCGTCACTCGCGCGACAAGTGGTCCAAGGTGATACGCCAACTGACGGTTTTTGGGGGTGGCGCTGCTACCACAGCTGGAGAAGGTCGGAACCCAATCGAGCTTACTGGCAACCGTACGTGAATCGTCCATCTCGAAGAGAGTTGTTAGTCCGAGGTGTTAACCATCGTTCCAACCTGGCGACAGAGCATAGGTTATCAGTGCGGTGACCAACAGTTATTTAATCCACGGTTTAATTAACGGCTTTTCGTAATCATGACGGTTTTTTTGCCGTATTTTTTAACGGCCCCTTTCATTGTTAGGTGCAGAATACAAAATTGCTCAATAATCACCTAGAAGTGGAAATACAATTCCAAATTTTAGTGGTGACAAATTTGATTTGTCTTTCATGCGGCAGGTGCAGCCCCATACGGCAGGAACCAAATTTAAGGATGTACCCAAAGAGTCAACAGATGTAGCATACTTAGCCTAAAAGTTTATCCTAAGATAGCTTACCATGTTTCTAACGTGGCACAACATTGTGTCCTCTCTACGTACCAATACTTGGAGTAATTTTTTTTAAACCTCCATACATACAAATTTTGGATTACTGATGCATTGGGCTTCCTGAAATTGCGAAGTTATTGTAGTGTTAACCGACAACAGATCAACATGGCTATCAACAAGTTTCCAATTCAGAATAAATTCGATAGAATTCTTCCTTGTAACTACGACAACAGCCGTCTGTGTTTAAATGCTCTAACAATGTAATCTGAAACAATACTAATGCGGTCAGCTGTTCACTCCAGCGATACAGGAATATTGTGTTTGAACAAAGTTTCCCTCTGTACCCCGAGAAATGCCTACTAAACTATTAAGGCATGGAAGCCAAGAAGCTATGCTTAGTAGTTGGCGCCATCTATTGACGCCAAGTGGCGAAGTGTGTAAAGTTTCTAAAATCTGTCAATAGATTACATTGCGCAGAAAATTTTCTCGATCTGATGTTTTCTGAGCATCGTAAAAAATGCTGAGCGGGCCTTGTATTGAAAGGCCGAAGTCTCGTTGCAACCAAAAACCCATCGGATCTAGACACATGCTAGCATTGCCAAGTAGATAAGATTTAATTGTTGTCAGATGTAACACGGTGTAAATTGAGAGAATACATTTCGATTCTGAACGAGTTGTTTATAGTCCAATAGGCTCAATAAATCATCTTTTAACTGTAACAAGCTAATTGCTTATTTCAGCTTACTGGTGAAAATTTCCCGTGCGGTAGAAATCTTTGCAAATCGTTGGAATCAGGTGTGGTGGGTTCGGTAACGAAGAAAACCTCAACGTTTAAAGGTGGGTTGTCACCAAATAAAAGCCTACAGCATTTAGCGGCATTTAGCGCCAGCTGGTGCTAACTGGGCTCTTGCTTGCAGAAATTAGTGAAGGAATGCACAAATATATTTAATTTAGCGACACAAACAAGGCACGTGCCTCTTTATTATTGAGTACAATTTTGATACGTCCTCGTCCACCCTGGGAACAATCTGTAAAGGTTAACGGTCTTACGTGGTACCACGGTAGAATATAAAGAATGTATGTATCGTGGCGCCATCTAGTGGCATTAAGATCGTTCATCTTTACAGCTTGTTTTCAGGTGCACGAGGACGTAACCAAATTTTTACTGAATAATTAAGAAGGCTCGTGGCTTTGTTTGTTGTGTTAAATGGAATTGATTTGTGCATTTCTTTGCTTGCTGCGAGGAAGCGCTAGATAGAGCTCGATGGCTCTAAATGCTGTAGACTTTCATTCGGTGGTAACCCGTCTTTAAAGTGTGGTAACCCGTCCTTTACGGAGAAAATGTGCCCTCCATAATGTTGATTTGTGTTACTGGCTAGCTAAGAGACACGGCTCCAATGTTAATTCTCATAGGGTATAAAGACATGTCTACAGCTCGTTAGGGAAAGTTGGCAAATCTAAATTTTGGCTCTCAGTAAAGAGTAGTACGGGGAAGTGCCTTTTTCTAAAATGGGGGTTGCAGCTATAGAAACACGTGGCCCTGAAGTGGAGTGCAAGTGCAAAATTATTGCTGTAACCATGGTTTGTATTGTCATCCAACAATACATTATAACATGATTAAGTGTTACACGCGCATCGTTTCAGTATTTAATTGTTAGAATACATAGTTGTTGAATTGGCTCACTAAGAGACAGGGTTCCTTTTATTAAAGGGTTTGGTTTGGTTTTATTACAGAGCTCGAATCCAAACCGCGACCAGGGTAGATTAAGTAGGTAGTGACGCTTTTCTGAAAACGGGGGGTAAAAAAAGACCTGCTTCCATCAATGGCACCAGAAGGCAGCACTTGTCTGGTCCGAGTAAGAGGCGAAACTTTAATAAAAAAATGGCGGCATCGTTGCCATGGTAACCATGATGATAGCGACAATACCTGCGGAAACAGACGAAATACTCGTGCGTGGGCAACATCCGAAGTAGAAGAACTTATTCTGTGTTCAATTCAAACTGTATACAGTTCGTTACACTAAGCGTAAACCACGGAAGAAACTTCAGCCTGAATGGCTGATGAGCAACGCCTCTTGAACGTTCTCGGAACACAAAATAATTTGTATTCTTAGCTCCACTCGTAATGACAACCCGTTTTAAACTTGAATGTTGGATTTAAAAAACAAAACTTGTCCATCCAGTTCTGATCTTCCTTAAAATTATTTCAATCTCCTAATCTGAATTACGGTATATTTTAATCGATAAATTTTGTATTCTTATTGTGGTCGATTTGTTTTAGTGACGCTAAATAGTTTTGATCCCCATGATGCTTAGCACTTCCTGTTAAACACGCGCTTACCCGCAGACCAAATAAATCTTGGTGGCGGTTGTAGAGTTCCAGACATGATCAAGCGTAGTTAAGTATAGTTTTTTGTTTTATTTTGTTTACATTTTCGAAGAGGGGTGTTTATTGCGATAACTTTACAGATACAGTTTTAACATTGAGGATTTGGTCTGCGACTAAGCGCATGTGCCCGTTACTTGAGGACAGCGCTCTCTGGTGGTAAATCGCCGAAAGCAGGTACTTGTTTCGTACCTGCTGGTCTGGTTTTTAGTCAAGGGAGGCGGTGGCGAAGATTGAGTTTGATAGGAGGGTTAGGGAGATGGAGGAGGGTGCCATTGTGCGTACTGTGTATGAGTATGTGACTAGATGGTGCAGTACTAAGTGGGTGGAGGCGACGAGGAGGCTGGCGGGGAAGTTTGTTCGGTTGGGAGGGGGAGGTATTGGGGGTAGAAGGGACAGGAGGAAGAGGATTAAAGATGTGGAGGTGGAGAAATGGATTCGTGATATGGGAAAAAAGTCGACCACGTCGAGGTATCGTGAGAAGAAAAGGATAATGGGGTGGGAGAAATGGTATCTGGGGATTGGGGAGTGTCCTGTTCTTTAGGGCTAGGGCGGGCTCACTGGATACCAGGGATTTGATGTGGAGGGCTGATGGGGAAGATGAGGATACGACTTGTGGGATATGCGGGGAGGTGGAAGGGAGGTTGGAGCATGTGTTAATTTAGTGCCGGGGATTGGAGGACCTCAGAGGTCGAGATGAATGGGGGGGGGGGGGGGGGAAGCGGTAAGATGGCTCCTTGGGTGGAGGAAGGAGTGGGGAGGAGGAAGAGGGTGCTCTTGGGATGGTGGAATAGGAGGGGTAAGGATTAGGGGGAGTGGGTTGAGGTTGTTTTAGCTGGTTTGAAGTGGACGGGAGGGCATTGCGGCTTTGGCCGCACTCTGTTACAAAAGGGAAGCCCATAGCATCATCATCATCTTCGTCCAAAAGTTTACCGTTGTGAGAGAAAGAGTGGCACTACCTATACATTCTTCTACCCTGCCTGCGACGATGAGAGGAACAATTTTGTTGGAGACAAAGAAGAGTAGGAAACAAAATGAGCACAGGATCCTATGAAGTAGGGAAAATATGTAATAGATATCCGTGAAGTAGACCGGGTTATCCCGAAATAATTGCTCGTCTGCTCGAAACGGAAC